>SJYA01005292.1:0-26421 GCA_006410615.1 Neotragus moschatus
TGTACTCCTTTCCTGATTTGGAACCAGTCTGTTGTTCCATGTCCAGTTCTGACTGTTGCTTCTTGACCTACATATAGATTTCCCAGGAGACAGGTCAAATAGTCTGATATTCCCATCTCTTTAAGAATTTCCCACAGATCCACACAGATAAAGGCTTTGGCATAGTTAGTAAAACAGAAGTCAATGTTTTTCTGGAACTCTCTTGCTTTTTCGATGTTGCAATGGATGTTGGCATTTGATCTCTGGTTCCTCTGCCTTTTCTAAATCCAGCTTGAACCTCTGGAAGTTCACGGTTCATGTACTTGGGGTACTGGAACTTGGGGATCATCATATCACAACTTCACAGGGTAGATGAGATGAGAAGAAAATGTCCCTGGAAAAGATTTGCAGTGTGTAAAATGTTCTGCAAATGAAAATGCTATTACTGTTATGATTATCCTCACTCATTTCTAGTAGAAGCCTGGGGAGGGGGGGTGGATTCTTCTTGTCTAATTACCCAGCCAGGGCTCAGATCATCTCAACAAAGTTCAGCGTAAGTGACAAGGGATACATTAAATGCCAAGGCAGTTCATCCCAATATTTTTATGTGATAGAGGATGTGAACTGAGACATATTTATCTGGAAACTTACAATTAGAGGAAGCAATGATGTAGGAGGTATAGCTTGATGTCCCACGAGATTGCAAAGGGGTTAAGATTCTTTTTTGGATGCGCTGGGTCTTTGTAGCTGCATGCGGGTTTTCTCTAGCTGTGGCCAACAGGGCCTACTCTACAGCTGAGGTACACAGGCTTCTCTTGTTGCAGAAAATAAGCCCTAGGACACGCAGGCTTCAGGAATTGTGGCAGGCAGGCTCAATTGTGGCGCACAGACTTAATTACTCGGCAGCATGTGGGATCTTCGTGAACCAGGGATTGAACCCATGTCTCCTGCATTGGCAGGCAGATTCTTAAACACTGGACCACCAGGGAAGTCCCAGGGGTTAAGACTGAAAACAGTCATCAGAGGGTCTTGAAACAGAGTGAGAAGGGGCAGAAGTGAGGAGGGAAGAGGCCTGATGGGGAGGAGAGAGTGACCTGGAGAAAGAGTCAGAACGTCTCCAGTCTGGGCCCAGCAGCTGCTTGGACTGAGACTCTGCTTGCCTGACTCAGAGAGGGCCTGGGGCAACCAGGGTTCTTTGGAGTGAGGACCATTCTTGGCGTTCTCTTCAGGTCCCTCTTTGCCTCTCTTTGCCACTCTCAAAAAATCCAGTCCTTCCACACTTATTGTCAGGGGTCAGGTGATGGCTTCATGGGCCTGGAGGGCGTCTATGATAACATCTTTTCAGTTGCTGCCCAGAGCCCAGAGCAGGCTGCGAAAAGGGCTTTGGGTCCTCATGAAGAGATAACAGGCTTAACACCCTAAGACCTGACTGGTGACTGACATGCATGGGCCCAGTCCCCGGTTACTCAGGGCAGTGGGATGTGGAAGGGACAGATGGAGGCAGTGGACCCTTTCCCTGCTTCATGACTGCCCCAGGAGGGGATGGCGGAAGCCATGCAGAGACCAGCTGCTGGGTCTGTGGAAACACAGGCAGCTCCGTGTCCTGTAAGTGAGGAAGCTGCTGTTCAATGGGGTTGACTTCACGTGAAGGAGTTTCTCCCAGGGCAGAGTGGCTGGTGTGGGCTGTTAGTGGATCGTCTACTGGACTCTGAGCTGCCTGTCACATGAAGTGGGCGTGTGTGGTCCTGGCCAGTTCATCACAGTGGCGCCGAGTCATCTAGAGACGGCATGATGGCCTTCTGATTTGAGTGGAGTCCACAATTCTGGGCGAGTCTCCTCACTCTTGTGGAGTAAAGGATCTGGGCAGTGCTTGCAGACTGTGTTGTTGAACCATCCAGGTCAGATACAGCAATCTTTGCCAATACGGAGAGAAACCCAGAAGCAGTAATAAACAATCTATTTAATATGTATTGCAATTAGTTCAAGGGAGCAGCCCATTACGGACTCTGAAATGTTATGTCCTATCAAGGGTGAGGGTGGAATACTTTAGCCAAAAAAATCCAAAAAAAACATTTTTTCTTCTTTCCTTGGTTGTGTTTATTATTCTCAGAGGTGTTGGGAGGGCACTGGGAGGAAGGAACACTTATCCTCACCATCTTTCCAGTGGTCCCCTGCCAGGGTGATCAGTGGTCACTGTGCACTTTTAGTTCAGGTGAAAGGCAGGGTTCTAACTCTCTGAGCTGCCTTCCACAGAGGTGTGTAGGAAGCGGTCAGGAAGAAGTGTCAGGGACGGGTGGAATGCATTTAAAGGACTTTCTAATTACTTGTTATTGTTACAACTGACCACAGCAGCTTATCATTTTGTGGTTGATTTTTCTCTTTCTGAACTAACGTATGAATCCCCAGAGGAAAATGAACTGTGCAATGCTGGGCTGAACTACACCAAAGTTCAAGGTGAGATGCTTTGGAAAGACACATGGCTTGGTGGGGAGTAGGAACCCTGGAGGGGAGTGGAGGCCCAAGGTGGGGACAGAACCTGCCGCTGTAGGGCTGTGTCCCACAGTCGGGGCAGACAGTCTCTGCCGGGCCCACAGGCTGAGTCTCTCCCAGTTTCACTGGGACACGGCCACGCCCACTGCATTGTCTGGGGCGCTTTCAGCCCGCAACGGTGGATGTGATGAAACCGGACAAACCTCAGTGCCTGAAACGGTGGCTCTCTGGTCTATGTTATTTAACAAATCAGTGAGTAGCTTGCATCAAGGACCCTCTACATGTCAGTAGGCACCCTAGGTGTCCGTTGTAAATACACGATGGATTGGAAGGGGGACAGGACAAAGCCTTGTTACTCTGCCCAAGGAATAATAATCTGGTCAAGTAGACAACAATTAGCATATGTGGAAAGATGAGGGCAGTGAAAGACAGTATGTAATCAAGGGTTAAGTTCTGACACATAGATAAGCACTTGGCTTTGCAGAAAAGAAGGGAGGGTTGCCAAGAGCCCCAGTGGCCGGAGGAGGTGATACCGAATGGAATGAAGTTCTAGGACAAATGCAAGATGGACGCCCCTTGGGGTCCTCTGGGACTGGACCCAGCCTCTGTTCCCACTCTTTTGTCATCTAAGTCACTGAGATTTTTGGCCTCGTATTTATGGGATGCTTTAATGACCAGAAATATATCTGAGCCCCTTGAGCTGACTGATTTTTCTAGGATTTGGGAATCCTTCAATCTCCCCCATGGCTTCCTAGGTGGCTCAGTGGTAAAGAATCTGCCTGCTAACGCAGGTGAGTCAGGTTCTATCCTGGGGTCAGGAAGATGCCCTGGAGAAAGGCGTGGCAACCCACTCCAGTATTCTTGCCTGGGAAATCTCATGGACAAAGGAGCCTGGCGGGCTACAGTCCATGGGGTCACAAAGAATCAGACATGACTGAGCAGGCACATAGACTTCCTAAACTTCAGAAGATTTAATATCATTACAGTGGCATGATGTTGCTCTTTTTTGGAGACAATACGCTGCTGTGAGCTTGGGGTCAGAGGCCAGGCTTTGGTCCCTTCTACATTGTGAAGCCTTGAGGACTCTGGAGCATTCTGGACCTCAGCTTCTGCATCTGCAGAGTAGTTCACTTCAGTTCAGTCGCTCAGTCATGTCCAGCTCTTTGCGACCCCATGAACTGCAGCACGCCAGGCCTCCCTGTCCATCACCAACTCCCGGAGTTCACTCAGACTCACACCCATCGAGTCAGTGATGCCATCCAACCATCTCATCCTCGGTCGTCCCCTTCTCCTCCTGTCCCCAATCCCTCCCAGCATCAGAGTCTTTTCCAATGAGTCAACTCTTCGCATGAGGTGGCCAAAGTACTGGAGTTTCAGCTTTAGCATCATTTCTTCCAAAGAAATCCCAAGGCTGATCTCCTTCAGAATGGACTGGTTGGATCTCCTTGCAGTCCAAGGGACTCTCAAGAGTCTTCTCCAACACCACAGGTCAAAAGCATCAATTCTTCGGCACTCAGCCTTCTTCACAGTCCAACTCTCACATCCATACATGACTACTGGAAAAACCATAGCCTTGACTAGACGGACCTTAGTCGGCAAAGTAATGTCTCTGCTTTTGAATATGCTATCTAGGTTGCTCATAACTTTTCTTCCAAGGAGTAAGCGTCTTTTAATTTCATGGCTACAGTCACCATCTGCAGTGATCTTGGAGCCCCCCAAAATAAAATCTGNCTAGACGGACCTTAGTCGGCAAAGTAATGTCTCTGCTTTTGAATATGCTATCTAGGTTGCTCATAACTTTTCTTCCAAGGAGTAAGCGTCTTTTAATTTCATGGCTATAGTCACCATCTGCAGTGATTTTGGAGCCCAGATAAATAAAGTCTGACACTGTTTCCACTGTTTCCCCATCTATTTCCCGTGAAGTGATGGGACCGGATGCCATGATCTTCGTTTTCTGAATGTTGAGCTTTAAGCCAACTTTTTCACTCTCCTCTTTCACTTTCATCAAGAGGCTTTTTAGTTCCTCTTCACTTTTTGTCATAAGGGTGGTGTCATCTGCGTATCTGAGGTTATTGATATGTCTGCCTCTTCACGTGGTCGTGAGAACAGCAAAGGCACGTGAAGTTCAGACTATATGAGGCATGGCTCTGTGGATGGTCCGCCACTGGCCACTGCTCTGGGTGACAGCAGGGTTTATGTCTGTCCTGGACAAGAGAGCCGTCCTCGCTTCCAGAACAAAAACGGGTGCTGCACTGTTGAGGCACTTTGAGCAGAGAACAAAGCACATTAATACAAAGTGCAAATAATCTCTCCCCACTGTTTAGGTTACTGATGGGCGTGAGTCTTAATTTTCCACATGATGGCCACTGCCAGGCCCCCAGCTCACTTCTGTGGTGTCCTGGAGATCCTGGGATGGGACTCAGGTCTACATCTGCAGGACTCATGGCTGATGTTCTCGGGGTGCCTGCTCCCTCCAGAGACCAGGCAAGTTGGCAGTGTGACGGTCTCGTGGATGGTGGCGGGCGCTTTCCTGCATTTTCACCCATGTCTTCCGTTGTGGACGGAATTTCGTCAAAAGCAGACGGATGTTCCTGATGTATGATAAGGAGATGCCAGCACTTACGTTTGTAACTGTTGTGAGCCTTGGTGAATGAGCCCTCTGAGACACTCTGTTTGATGTCATCACAGAACACGAGGCTTTAAACCAGGATCTGAGTGTCCAGGGCCAGCTCTGCTTCCTCTGTGGACGAAGCCTGAGAGCAGCCTTGCCTGTCTCCTTGGAGGTTACTCGAAGATGAAAGGCAGGGTGATCCCTGCGTTTCCTACTGGTGACAAACGGCCTCTGCCATGCTTGACCTTCACTGCTGATTGTGGACACTCGGAGAGCCTGCTCAAGGGGGGACGAGGCAGTTTGGGCTGCTTCTGAGGCCTTTTGAACTAATACACTAATTTTTTAAAAATTGGAATATGGTTGATTTTGGAGAAGGAAATGGCAACCCATTCCAGTATTCTTGCCTGGAGAATCCCATGGACAGAGGAGCCTGGCGGGCTATAGTCTATGGGGTCACAAAGAGTTGGATGGGACTGAAGCAACTTAGCAAACATAGTTGGTTTACAATGTCATGTTAGTTTCACATGTATAGCAAAGTGATTCAGTTATATGCTCATATATACTCTTTTTCAGATTCTTTTCCATTGTAGTTATTACAAGATATTGAGTATAGTTTCCTGTGCTATACAGTAGGTCCTTATTGTTTATCTAGCTTAAAATACATTTCTTTTTCCTTTTTCTTTTTTGCCACACTGTACAGCAAGCAGGATCCTAGTTCCCTGACCAGGGATGGAACCGGTGCCCCCAGCGTTGGGAGCATGGAATCCTAATCATTGGCCCACCTGGAAAGTCCCTAAAGTAAATTTTTTAAGAACTTCAAACACTGAAGTCACTGTTTGATTTTGTTTGTTCTTATGAAGGATGACATGGGCTTGGTCAGAAAGTAAGAAACCGTCAGAAAAAGCAAACACCTTTAATTAGCTTGAATTAGCCACGTTTAGCGTAAATTGGGAGTGTCCTCAGAGTGGCTCTCACTGCAGCCCCTGTGTCAAAAGACGAGCCCCCTGGGTTCAGATCTGGCTCAGCTGGGGAGGGGATGTAGGCAGTTTACCAGCTTGTGTAGACGTCAGCTTCCTTCCCTGTGAAATGAGGTTTTTAATGGTCCTGATTTTGTAGGATTTTTGTTGAGAATCAAGCAAAAAAATGCAAGAGCCGAAACATATCAAGTACTTAATAAAAATAAATGACTGAGATGTTATTTGTTAATAGCAGAAAACGGTGAGACTTCGGGCCTCCTGATTTCCAGGTAATGCTCTTTCCAATGTGGTCATTTATTAAGGGCTATGGTGATCTGCTCTTTCCAATGTGGTCATTTATTAAGGGCTATGGTGATCAGTTAAGTGTAAAATGGGGCGCTTTGTCCTTTACAGTGATGCCAATGGCCTTGCTTCTTATCCCTCGTTTTTAAAGCCTCTTAAGCTTCAGTGTATTTCGGTGTCTCCTGCTTAATATAATTCATTTGTTTATCTGTTTGTTCAGTTGTTCTCTAATTTGACAAACATCTGTTGGGTGTCTCTTAGGTGCCAAGTACTGTTTAAATATCATCAATATAACAAATAAATTAAATATAGATTCTGCTTTTCAGAAGTTTAAAGTTTAATGGAGGAAAACCACTATAACAAATGATTGTACCATGTGTTTATTATGACAGCAGATTTGTAAAAAAAAAAAAAAGTTCTAAGAACAGTTTCCAATTCTCCAGGAAATCTGGGAAAACAAAAAGTTATTCCAGTTTTGCTGTTAACTAAAGTGATAGATGAACCCAATGGACATGAGGGTGAGCAAACTCTGGGAGATGGTGGAGGATAGGGAAGCCTGGCCAGCTGCAGTCCATGCGTTCGCAAAGAGTTGGACACAACTGAACGACTGAACATCAGCAAATGTGAGCAGACTGATTTAATTGATACAGGATGTGACCTGACGTGGGGAATTTTTCAAGCTCCAGGGTGATTTAAATGTGCATCAGAGTATGGGAACCTCTGATTTAGAAGCTTCCTGCTCGTTAAGGATAGAGCTTAGGTACAACAGACCAGAGACAGCATCTGACTGGGCCTTTGGGACTTGACAGTGGGTTGCACGTGACGGTTTTTAAAGGAGAAGTGACACCTACGTCTCAGAAAGATGATTCTGGCTGTAAAGTGGGGAGGGACAGGGCCGGAAACAGAGTACAGGGAGTCAGGGTGACTGAGATGTTTGCTTCTGTTGTTTTTCAGCTTTGAGATTTAATCACTGCCTTCTCACTAAACATCTAGGGAATTCTGCTGATACTTAGAAGGTTGGTTTTTAAACGAGGGTGGCTCCTTCAAGAGCCCTCAGCCATGTATGGGTTTCAGAATGACATGGAGATGAATTACCACTCTTATAAAATTAAAAGGGCACAGATAGATTTTGTAATTACTTGGGTAATCTTGGCAATCATTACACTCCTAAACAGACTTTTCAGAGGGAGGGCAGAGAAGGGGTAGGGAGGCTGCTGATGCTGATTCAATTTCCTGGATGATGGCCAAGCACCCACTTAACACTGTGATTCGGAGATGGCTGTTGTTCTGCGTTTTCTCCTTTATCTCCTGCTTCCAGTCACCAAAACACAATTTTATTGTTGTTGGGTCTGCTCACATGTCTCTGCTGGTGACGTCAGGATTCATTCCCCTCGAGCTCCACCAGGTTCAGTTGGTTGACAGCTGAATCCTGACGCTGACTCAGTGGGGGGATAAGAATCCTCGTAGGAGAGCCCCTCTTGGCTGGAAGGCTCCCCCAACTTAGACAAAGCATCAGCTACTTTCCAAATGGACACAAGACTCATGTCCCATCAGAGTGAGGTCCTGAGCACTTTTCACAGCTCTTAAAATTTAAAGAGCATTCTGAGCTCGAGCCACTGGCCAGTCTGCAGACCCCAAAACAACACGTCAAGGGCAGACAGGTGGCATTTTCTGGTATTCCTGCTGTAAATACCCTTGCCGTGACTTGACTTCAAATAACAGCACGATCCTGGCCGGACGTGGGCCTGGGGAAGGCATGGAGGTCCACGGTGGGAGGTGTTTCCGCCACACAGATGTGATGGAGTGAACTCCGAGAGCAGGCATGACACTAAATGCAGTAAGACGGTTGGGAAGTGATGAGCTGCTGAGTATTTCTTCCCTTTGTTTTGAATGTCATCATCTGTTTAGTTGTAGGAGGACAGAACTCAGTTTTAATGCTGGCTCTGTCTGAGGATTGGTTCACACAATTTCTGGAAATGCAGCACTCTCCTCTCCGAGCTGGTTCAAGCCGGCCCCGCATACCTCATCTAGGAAAAGGGGAGTCAGGCTGTTAAGAGGTGTTGGGGATTAAAATGAAGGGGCCCCCGACCGTGAAGTTCAAGGCTGTGGACGAACAGCCTCACCATCAGCTGGGATGAGCCAGGCGTGGCGTTGCATGGACAGGAGTGCTGTTGCAGGGTGAATCTGGGCCCCTGTCTGAACCAGCGTGATTCAAACAACTTGGGGAAAAAAGCTCAGTTCAGGGGCTTCCCTGGGGGCTCAGTGGTGAAGAATCCTGCCAACACAGACGACACAGATTCAATTTCAGATCCAGGAAGATCCCACATGTCTCGAAGCAACTAGCCCTGTGCACCAGTTTATTGCGCCTCTGCCCTAGAGCCCGTGCTCTGCAACAAGAGAAGCTACTGCAATAGGAAGCCCACATGCTGCAACGAGAGAGTACCCCCGTGCTCTGCAACAAGAGAAAACAAAGACTGTGCAGCGATGAAGACTCGGCATAGCCAAAAGTCAAAAATAAATAGAGTAAAATTATTTAAAAAACTAATCAAAAACTCAGTTCAGCTTGACCCTTACCTGGCAGGGACAGAGAACTTGGCTTAAGATGTGGCAAATCTGATTCTAAACACACAGGGCTTGAATGTCCACGTGAACAGAACCATCAGGTGAAACAAAAGTAGAGCCTTCCCCTAACCATCAGGCTGGGCTTTCTGTCCTAATCTGCTCTCTTACCAACCTGCAAGCTGCAGTCCCAAGCCCATTAAAAAGAATTTCTTTTTTAACCCTCCCTTGAATGTTGCCTAAGGAGGGAGTGAGATCCATCTCCTCCACTGTGGATGCTACTGAAGGCATGCCTTCCCAGGTGGCACAGTGGGTCAAGAATCCGCCTGCTAGGCAGGAGACTCAGGAGACGAGAGTTCGATCCCTAGGTTGGGAAGATCCACTAGAGAAGGGAATGGCTACCCACCTCAGTATTCTTCCCCTGGTGGCTCAGAAGGTAAAGTGTCTTGCTTACAATGCGAGAGACCTGGGTTCTACCCCTGGGTTGGGAACATCCTCTGGAGAAGGAAATGGCAACCCACTCCAGGACTCTTGCCTGGAAAATCCCATGGACAGAGGAGCATGGTGGGCTACAGTCCACGGGGTAGCAAAGAGTCGGACACGACTGAGCGACTTCACTTCCACTTTCAGTATTCTTGCCTGGAGAAGCCCAGGAACAGAGGAGCCTGGTGGGCTACAGTCCACGGGGTCTTGAGACAGACATGACTAAGCGCAAAGGCACAGAAGCAGCGGCCAGACGGTGACTCCCTAGAGCCGTCACTCTGGCTGCTAATGGTGTGAGGCTGGATGGGGCAGCCGAGGGCTTGTGGGAAAGAAGGAAGGGGAGAGACCTGAGGTGGACATGCTTGAGGGGGGCGCTGGAGTGGGATGGCCCCTAGGGGGCATGCTCTTTGTGCAAGGGGACCCGCTGGCCAGAGCATGATTGATGTGCTCACAGGTTTTCTCGGTTTGATTGTGCCCTTAATGTGTTAAATAATATTTAAAATGAAATATGTACCTACGCGTCTTTAATAGTTCGCACTTAGTGATGTCCATAAGATTTCAATGGTAGATGGTTTTCCATTCCTACAGGCGTGCTTATTCGCTCATTCCCGTCCAACTCTGTAACCTCATAGACTGTAGCCCGCCAGGCTCCTCTATCCATGAGATTTTTCAGTTGATGGTATTGGAGTGGGTTGCCATTTCCTCCTCCAGGGGACCTTCCTGACCCAGGGGTCAAACTCATATATCCTGAGTCTCCTGCCTTGCAGACGGATTCTTTACCCACTGAGCCATCTAGGAAGCCCGTTGCTACGTGTAGACCTTGCTTCACTACACTTCACCGACGTTACCAATGAAGGTTCGTAGCATCCCTGTATCAAGAAGAGTTTTTTCCAGCTGCATTTGCTTACTTTGTGTCTCAGGTCACTTTAGTAATTCCTGCAACATTTCAGACTTTCTCATTACTGTCCTATTTACTGTGGTGACCCGTGATCAGTGATCTTTGCTGTTACTACTGCCAAAATATTATGACTTGCTGAAGGCTCCGAAGATGGTGAACATGCTTCAGCAATAAAGTATTTTTAATTAACGTATGAACACGTTCTTATAGATACAGTGCTATTGCACACTCAACAGACCAAAGTGTAGACATAATTTATATGTGCTGAGAAACCAAAATGTTCATGTGACTTGCTTTATTGTGATATTCAATTTATTGCAGTGGTCTAAAACAGAACCTACTGTATCTCTGAAGTCTACTTATTTCTCATGCTTTTAAATTTTCTGTAGAGAGGAACTGGGGCTTCCCTGGTGGTTCAGTGGTAAAAAAAAAACCCGCCTGCCAGTGCAGGAAACGTGGATTCGATTCCTGGGTTGGGAAGATCCCCAAGAGTAGGAAATGGCAGCCTACTTCAGTATTCTTATCCCATGGACAGAGGATCCTGGTGGGCTATACAGTCCATGAGGTTGCAAAGAGTCTGACACGACTGAAGAGACTTAGCTCCCACACACATCAGTATACTTTATTTTTTGTTATTTACAAACTGAGGTTTTTCTGTAATTTTATTTTTTGGCTCCTGTTTTTAACTTTTCTTTTTTTTAATTTTTTTTTGTTTGCTTTTAACTTTTCTAATTGGAATAATAAATCAATCAAAAGTGAAAAAAAGGACTATTTGTGACATCTTGGATGTGTACAATATAATATACATTCTGGGAGAACACCATCAAAATGTGTTTACTGCTACATTTTAAAAGAAAAACTGCAACTGCAAAGTGATTCTTTTCTTTCAGGTTTTATAGGTTTAAAAAAAGGGGAGAAAGAGCTTTCTAATGTGTTCTTGCCATTCCCCAAAGAAAGGTAGTGTGATGCTTGACTAAATTCAAACTGGGTTTTTCTGTTAGTTTACTGATATCAGGCCAGCAGTCTGCAAAATGATGACAGGGGCTGGGGGTGAAGTTCGGGACAGCGTCTCCCGTATAATCTCTCTTCCAGCTCGAGACCAGCCCCAGAGGAGTGCTTTGTCCCCTCGGTGGAGACTAGCCCCAGAGGAGTGCCTCGCCCCCGGGAGGTACACGCCATCCAAATAGCACAGCAAGGGTCTGGGGAGAATATTTCTTCCCTATTGTACGGCATTGCCCATACCACATAATTGTAAGTTAATTGGTTCAGATGCTCCATCTTCTCTGAAGAAGACCAATCTGTCTCCCCTCCATCTCTCTCCTGCGTCTTTCCTGTTAAGCACCTCAGCTTTAATGCCTAAATGCTTCACAGCCAATCTGCGGATCCCCTCGACTCCCAGATACTGAAAATAAATTATGCTGTGGCCGCTATTTATATATTCCTGTTCGCCGGGGCCTCTGAGTTGCGGGTTGTCGGCTGCTTTGAACGTTGCATCATAGCAGTTGTATAAGCTCTTCCCAGCACTGCAGCAAACTTGAATTTCTAAATGCCCAGAGAGTGAGCGGGGAGAATGGTGCTGACCTGAGCCTGGATGTTCGAAACACAGATTTCCTTCCCTGGGGGAGGTCTCTGTTGGTTGATCTTTCCAGAACGAGGATTAGAGACTCATATTTTCCCTGACGTTTCTTGCTCAGTTATTTATTGTCCAAGGTTAGTTATAGGGACCCAGTAAGACAACAGTATCAAGTTGATGAAGAATGAAGTGGTGCTACCATGGTTGATAGAAAATCCTTATAGATCATCCAGCCTCGTCATTTCAGGGCTCTTGAGAGAAAACACACATGTTCAGAATTGGACAGCTTGTCCCCCAAGAGGGCTCTGCTGGGCTGGTGGCACTCAGAAGTTGGTTTAGAGGGATTCTTCCCTGAAACCTTTGCTAACTCAGCACAAGGCCACTGGCACAGAGGAGCAGCTCTGAGCAAAGGGACAGAGGATTCTAAATCACCCTTCAGTGTTAAAGGATGTCTCAGGAGTGGTGCTTGGAATGAAGGCTTTCAGGTTTCAGTTGCAAAAGAACTTTGAATATCTGTCAAGTGGTTTTCAAACTGTGTTCCACGGAGTCCCGGGGCTCCAGGGAAGTGTTCCAGGAACTTCTCAGGCCGTGGGGAGGGGGTCTGCACCCTCCCTCCTCCACCTGAAGCCAGAACTGCTCCTCGCTTTCATCTGTTTTATAGATGGGGCTTCTGAGTCAAGCTTCGTTTTAAGAATGGTACCAAAGCCAAGACATGGAAGCAACCTAAATGTCCATGGACAGATGACTGGATAAAGAAGATGTGGTACACATGCTCAGTGGACCATTACTCAGTCATAAAAAAGAGTGGAATAAGACATGGCTGGACCTAGTGATCACACCAAGTGAAGTACGTCAGAGAAAGACAAATACCATGTGATATCACTTATACGTGGAATCTAAAAAAATGATGCAAATGAATATAGCTATGAAATAGAAATAGACTCACAGACATAGAAAACAGACTTACGGTCGCCAGCGGGGAGGGGGAGTGGATGACGGATGGTTGGGATGAGCTGATGCAAAGTATTATATACAGGATGGGAAAGCAACAAGGTCCTCCTGTAAAGCCTAGGGAACTATATTCAATACTCCATGATAAACCACCATGGAAAGAAAATATAAAAAAGAATGTCTATATGTGTATAACTGAGTCACTTTGCTATATAGCAGAAATTGGTACAACATAGTAAATAATACAGCACAACTGTATTAATAAATATATAATAAAAGAAATTTTAAAAAGAATGAATTCTGCTACTTGAAAAGTCAGTGTTAGTTGCTCAGTCATGTCGGACTCTTTGCAGCCCCCATGGGCTTCTCTGTCCAGGGGATTCTCCAGACAAGAATCCCAGAGTGGGTAGCCATTCCCTTCTCTGGTAGATCTTCCTGACCCGGGGATTGAACCCTCATAGCAGGCAGATTCTTTATCATCTGAGCCACCTTAAGTAGTTGGAAAACCATTTTTCTAGTTCAATTTCCCTTTATTACAGAAGAAGGTATTGCTGGCCAGAGAGTTTTCTAATCTGCCTGAAGTCACACACCAATGATCAAGATGGGTCTAGAACACTGACCTCCTGTCCATCAGTCCAGTGCTCTTAAATTTCCCTGGTGACCATTGGATCCCTCCGTGTGGCCAGGACCAGTACAGACATATCAGCACAATCTGAGAATTAAAACAGAACCTAAGAGAAAGTGGGTCCCGTCCGTGAAGAGGTGGGACCAGCTGGCTCTGGACATGGCCACTGTGGGCTCCAGCCCGTTATCTGCCTCTTCAGCTTCTGACCACATGTCAGCATCTACCACAGTGAAATACACCAAGGCAATCTGCACGCCAATGGTGTGGCCAGAGGTAAATACCCGACAAGCATTCACTTGTTTAAAACTTGGTAGCATCAGGCTTTTTGAAGCCCGGGTTCCTGTAACTTACCCTTAGATGTGCTGCTGCCTGTTGATCCCCTGATGGCTGGGGCTGTGGATGAGCATGTTCGTAGAGATTTCCCACATGTCTTTAGCACCAACATCGTGTGGTGGGAGGGACAGGAACCCAGGCTGAGGCCCCGAGATTGGAAATGACTTGCTCTGTCTCCGGGAGTTTTCCAAACACAGGGCAAGAAGGAGACACAGCCCGGGGGGCCCAGTCTACCCGGAAACCACTGCTTGTTCTGGGGACTGACGTGTTTGTGTTGCACTTAAAATACTTTATTGCTTTATTGTGGCAAAATCTACTTAACACAAAATGAGGGAGCTTACAGCATCCAATTCAGTGGCATTAAGGACATTTGCGGTGTGGGACCCTCCTTCTCTCCAGGCCCAAGGTGCTCTTGTCCTTTCTGGAGGGACCCCTGTGCCTTCAGCGGCCGCAGTCTCCATCCCCCAACGCCCAACCCCTGTCCACCTCTGATCTCCCTCTGTCTCTGTACTGGATGTACTCTCTCTGCCTGTTCTGGATTTTTCGTACTGTGGAGTCACACAGTCTGTGGACTTCTGTTTCCGGCTTGTCCACTAGGCGCGGTGTTTGCGGGTTCGTCCAGCTGCAGCTCGGGCCAGCACCGCCTTCCTTTTCATACTTTATGTCGCCTCCTGGTTCTATCCCTCCCCACCCCCCATCTCCACGTACTCCATGAAGTGGGGCAAGCCGGCTGTCATTCGGTTTTCTGTTCATGCTTTCTCCCTCTATCCACTCTGGGCTTTACTGAGGGGCCCTGCTGTGGCTCCATTCCCTTCTAAAGACCACTCCCATTCTCTCAGGGCAGTAGACCAAGGATAGAGGGAGTCCCTTCCTGCCGCTCAGGCCTGTGCCGGTGCCCAGGTATTTGTGGGCTGACCTCTGGGGCAGGAAGAAGGGAAGAAGGGAGGGGAGGGTTCGGCCCCTGAGGGTTCCCTGGGTTTGCACAGACCCACCTGGAAGTGACTTCCCTGGTAGTTCAGCTAGTAAAGAATTTGCCTGCAATGTAGGAGACCCGGGTTCAGTTCCCAGGGCAGGAAGATCTGCTGGAGAAGGGATAGGCTACCCACCCCAGTATTCTTGGGCTTCCCTGGTGACTCAGCTGGTAAAGAATCCGCCTGCAATGCAGGAGACCTGGGTTCAATCCCTGGGTTGGGAAGATCCCCTGGAGAAGGGAAAGGCTACCCACTCCAGTATTCTGGCCTGGAGAATTCCATGGACTGTATAGTCCATGGGGTTACAAAGAGTCAGACACAACTGAGCGACTTTCACTTTCACCTGGAAGTGGAGCATCTCGCTGTATCAGCCACCTCTGCCGGCTGGTTGTCACATCCCTGGCCCGGAGGGGAGCCCCCGCTGGCACACAGGCTCACTGGGTCTTGGCCATTACATCACAAAGCAGGTTACATGCACTGAGTTTGTCATCATGACCTGATGAGGTGGGGGTGATCTGTTTGTTAATGGGTGAGTTCTTGATCTGTACTGCAGAGGAGAGATTAAAAAAAATCATATGGGCATTCTCATCAGGCCCATTAATCCCTATTTTAAGCTTGGATCCAGTACTGAGGAATCTTTGCACCCTCCCTTGGAGTCAATTACGGTCCATTTCTTCACATTTTACGTCAGTTAAAGGAGCACTATCAAGATAAAATCTTGCCCAAGGTTTTTTTGGGGGGGGATTTTAATTTCCTGACTCTCACAAACCAAGAATTTCATAGATTTTTTTTTTTCACCAAAAATGTACTTTTCGAGCCAGGTTTCATAGCGAAGTGAAGTGAAAGTCACTCAGTCGTGTCCGACTCTTGTGACCCCATGGACTGTTGCCCGCAAGGTTCCTCTGTCCATGGGATTCTCCAGGCAAGAATACTGGAGTGGGTTGCCATTTCCTTCTCTGAGGTTTCATAAGTTAGGTTTTTATTTGGGCTGTGAGCCCATGCTGGGTGGCTGTACGGGGCTGGCCGTCCCCCATGGTTGTCAGGCGGCCCCGGCAGCTGCATTTCATCTGCATGCTGGGGCCTGCATCCTGGTCCATGGGGTGCTGGTGAAGCCGAGCCTGCCTTGTTGGTGGGATTATTGGTGCTGATCTCAGGGCCCAGGCACGGGCCACAGCAAAGCAGAGCTGCCCACACGGGCTCAGTGAGTTCAGGGAAGGCAGCCAGGGATCTTACAGGAGCAGGGCTCCAGTGAGCAGGAGGCCACAATCCACAGGGCTGACCTTGTGGATAGGCAGGGCTGGGTGTCCAGGTAGCATGAGCTTGAATGAGAGCAGCCAAGTCAGAAAGGACCCGACATGGACTTTTGTCCCAGACAGGAGGTCGGTAGCAGGTGGATGGTTAGTGGGAGGATGGCATGCTGGGGAACCTGCTGGTGATGCTAGGTCCCAGGGCAGAGGCAAGCTCCAGGCTCAGCTCTTCTGCCTCTGCTTTGGTTCCTGTGTCAGGCAAGGCCCTGCAGGTGTGTGTCAGAGGCTAGAAGGCCAGCCAGGTCCCCACAGCAGCATCTCAGCCCTGATGGAGGATGGAGAACCTTCAGTTCAGTTCAGTTCAGTCGCTCAGTCGTGTCCGACACTTTGCGACCCCAGGGACTGCAGCACGCCAGGCCTCCCTGTCCATCTCCAACTCCTGGAGTTTACTCAAACTCGTGTCCATTGAGTTGGTGATGCCCTCCAACCATCTCATCCTCTGTTGTTCCCTTCTCCTCCTGCCTTCAATCTTTCCCAGCATCAGGGTCTTTTCCAATGAGTCAATTCTTCACATCAGGTGGCCAAAGTATTGGAGTTTCAGCTTCAGCATCAGTCCTTCCAATGAATACTCAGGACTGATTTCCTTTAGGAGGGACTGGTTGGATCTCCTTGCAGTCCAAGGGACTTTCAAGAGTCTTCTCCAATACCACAGTTCAAAAGTTCTTCAGCGTTCAGCTTGCTTTATAGTCCAACTCTTGTATCCATACATGACTACTGGAAAAAACCATAGCTTTGACTAGACAGAACTTTGTTGGCAAAGTAATGTCTCTGCTTTTTAATATGCTGTCTAGGTTGGTCATCAGAGAAGGAGATGGCACCCCCAACTAGTACTCTTGCCTGGAAAATCCCATGGGTGGAGGAGCCTGGTGGGCTGCAGTCCATGGGGTCACGAAGAGTCAGACATGACAGAGAGACTTCACTTTCACTTTTCACTTTCATGCATTGGAAAAGGAAATGGCAACCCACTCCAGTGTTCTTGCCTGGAGAATCCCAGAGATGGGGGAGCCTGGTGGGCTGCAGTCTATGGGATCACACAGAGTCGGACACCACTGAAGCAACTTAGCAGCAGCAGGTTGGTCATAACTTTTCTTCCAAGGAGCAAGCGTCTTTTCATTTCATGGCTGTAGTCACCATCTGCAGAGAACTTTCAGAGGTCACCTAATGTCTTTCTGTGGCCACACAAGCATATGGAGTCCGCTGCTCACCTGCCCGTGGTGACCTTGGCCCTCCTTACCAGGCAGACCCTCTCCTCATCCTCAAAACTGGATGATCCAAAGG
This sequence comes from Neotragus moschatus, assembly GCA_006410615.1. Taxonomy (NCBI): domain Eukaryota; kingdom Metazoa; phylum Chordata; class Mammalia; order Artiodactyla; family Bovidae; genus Neotragus; species Neotragus moschatus. Next base: position 17,318 of record SJYA01005292.1, read on the forward strand.
GTCAGACACCCTCACTCTCCTAAGGGTCCAGCCTGTCTCCTTTCTCATCAGTGTGGTCTCAGCACAGGAAACGCAAAGACCTGTCCTGCTCTCCTTCCAGGTGGGTTTGGGCTGCCACCTGCGGACCGAGTGTGAGTCTTCCACCTGTCTCATCCCTCCTTTCTGGCCCCGTGCCAGGGCCTGAAGAAAGTTCCACTTTCATTTCCACCCTTATTTTCTCTGGAAATGAAGTTTAAAAGTCAGAATGCTCGGTTCCCTTCTCTCCCATTTCCCCTTGCTCTGCAGCAAAGTGAAAAGTGAAAGCGTCAGTCACTCAGTTGTGTCTGACTCTTTGCAACTCTATGGCCTGTAGCCTGCCAGCCTCCTCTGTCATGGACTTCTCCAAGCAAGAATGTTGGAGTAGGTTGCCATCCCCTTCTCCAGGGGATCTTCCTGACCCAGGGATCAAACCTAGGTCTCTTGTGTTGCAGGCGGATTCTTTACCATCTGAGCCATCAGGGAAGCCCGAGATGGCATGACTTAAAATCCCAAAGCCAGGCTGGATTCCTGGTCGACTGGGTCAGCACCTCTGGGTTGGGACCCAGGTGTGTGTTCAAGCTCCTCCAGTGACAGCCCTGCTCGGGATCACCCTGCTGAAACTTAACCTGTGATGGACCAGCCTGGGCAGAACTGGGCCTGCCTCCCTTTGCTGGCTGGGGTCACAGGCGCAGACCCATCTCTGTAAGTGAGGCAGCACAGGGGTGGAGAGACTCCAACTGGCCAAAGATGCTTCCCCTCCCAGCGCCCATTTCTTCATCCTTGAGTTACCTTGGGAAAGGTGTAAAGTTAGGCACTGCCCACAAAGGGTTGGCTGAGGCTTGTTACCTGTAATACAGTGAATTGTTCTCATGCAACCTTTTTGCTGGAATAAATTGAACTGGTTTTTCTTCTGTCTTAGCATCTGTTTCCCCATCAAAGTACCCACTGACCTTTCACCTTTCTTGGTCACACAGTCTTTGGGAGAGGTGGAGGCCGATTCCATCTGTGCCAGCTCTCATGTTGTGGGGAATGTCTTCAGAGCCCAAGAAGAGCAAAGGGGTTTCTGTGAGGCCTTTATTTCTGTTTCCATGAAGAGCTTTCTGGTCCCACTCGGCCCTTCCCCAGATGCTCTGAGAGCATCGCCTCTGAACGACAGAGGTGGGGTCAAGGGCAACGGCCTGCCATCAGTCTGACTATGAGCCTGTCACCCTTAAGTTTGTCTGTTCTTTCTCCATCTTGAGACAGCCATTTCTCCTTCCGTGTGTGTGCGCTTGTGCTTATGTGTGTGTAGAGGGTAGGAAGAAGGTGGCCCTACACTGCGACCTGAACCCTTCCATGTGACAAAGAGTGTGCAGACTGACCTGAATGTGAGTCAGGGGGGCACTCCCCCCTGGAGACTGGGCCCCAGAGATGGAGAGTGTGCCTGGGCACAGCGTGGACCTTCCTGTAGTCCCACCCCTTGCCCATCTCTGCTGGAAGTCTTTCCCGCCGTTAGGTTTTGTCTGAGTGGTTGTATCATTGTGACTTCTGTTGGCCTTAGAGTCACTGACAGTTCCTAGCAAGAATACTGCTTCATTCCAGTATACCTGCTGCTGCTAAGTCGCTTCAGTGGTGTCCGACTCTGTGTGACCCCATAGATGGCAGCCCACCAGGCTCCCCAGTCCCAGGGATTCTCCAGGCAAGAACACTGGAGTGGGTTGCCATTTCCTCCTCCAATGCATGAAAGTGAAAAGTGAAAGTGAAGTTGCTCAGTCATGTCCGACTCTTCGCGACCCCATGGATTGCAGCCTACCAGGCTCCTCCATCCATGGGAGTTTCCAGGCAAGAGTGCTGGAGTGGGGTGCCACTGCCTTCTCCAGGTATACCTGCTAATGCCTGCCAATACCTCTCCTCCTCCACCTGGGAGGCTCAGTGCACGTGCTGAGAAGAGGTTCTGTTGCTCTTTTTGCTGTTGTTTTTTAAGATTTTTTTTAAATGTGGAGTTTTTTTTTTTTTAAGTCTTTATTGAATTTGTTGCAACACTGCTTCTGTTTTAAGTTTTGCTTTCTGGCTGCGAGGCCTGTGAGATCTTAGCTCTCCAACCAGGAATCAAACTCATGTCCCTTGCATTGGAAGGCGAAATCCTCACTACTGGACCACCAGGGGAGTCCCCTAGGCTCTGTTGCTCTTGAAAGGATTTTTTAAAAAAGAATGGAGTTAGCCTCTGGATTTCCCTTCCTTTATTAACTAAACCTTCCAAGTGTGCCTTCACTTCAGCTGGAGTAAAGTCAGGACAATCGATGTTTCAGAGGAAAGCTGCTGGAGACGCCACGTTTCAGGGCTGCGGGGTTTGCGGGCGTTCAGTTGCTCATCAGACCAGCCCTTACACTTGTCTGCTGTTCAAGGGGCTGCGATGTTTTCATGCACGACGCGTGAAAGGAGACGCGGTTCGGTGGTGTTTATTAGCAACCTTGCTTGTCCTCAGGACGGCGGGTGGGACATGAGGGAGGTGCTGCCATCTCGGGCTCAGATTCTGAAGTAGAGAAAGGGAACGTGGCTTTTCAAGTCGGAAGTATTTATAGAACTAGGTTCTGACTTCACGATTGCTGAAGCCCTGGCGCTGGAAATAATAACACAAATCAGGAGAGAGAGAGAGAATCTTCCCCCTCCAGAAACGCCCCCATGGTGCTGGCTCCTGGGCAGGCTGCTTTGTGAAAAACTGAGGGTTGGCCAGTCTGATCTGAAGGTTTTTAAACTGAGGTTGGGTGGGCTGTAGGGAAATGCTCTCATAGACACAGCTGAAGCATCCCTGGGGTCCTGCTGTCCTGGAGGGGGAGTGTGTGTGGGCTCCTGGCTCCTGAAAGCACAGGGAATCTGGGGAAGGTGTGGGCAAGCGCTCCCCACATGTAGGCCCATCGCTGTGCCCAGCTGCCCCTCCTCCTGGCACCTCAGCACCCTCTCTGTGATGCCCACTCTCAGTGGCCCCGCTGCAGACCCACCCTGGGTGATGCACGGGGCTCAGGAACCTAGAACACCGGTCCCCTTTCCACTCCACACCCAAGTGCTTTTCTTTATTTATATTTTTAGATTGATTTTCTCATTGGAGTATAGTTGGTTTACAATGTTGTGTTAGTTTCTGCTATACAGCGAAGTTAGTCAGTTATAGATAGGCTTATATCCACTCTTTATTAGATTCTATTCCCATAGAGATCATTACAGAGTGTTGAGTAGAGGTCCCTGCGTTCTACAGCGGGTCCTTGTTTATCTGTTATACATATAGCAGTGTGTATATCCATCCTGAACTCCCTTTTATCCCTGCCCCAGGCTGCTTTCATACTGTTGAAACACAAGAGTTTAACTCAACCTTCTTTTCCGGAAAATCGGCATCGCCCTCATTCTTCCTGGCCAAAAGTCCCCTGGGGCCTGACACTGACCTTGTGGGGTTGGGGACCTGATCTTCAGGGCCTTGAACATGACTCCTGCTGTAATCCCAAGGGCAAAGATTCCCCAGCAATCTCACACTACTATGTATGAATAAAACCAAGATCCCAGCTCCTCTCACCGAATCACCCCCAGAGTCAAATCTCGAGCAACCGTCTCATTATGGAGACGAGAGGGACAGAAACCACAACAGAGGAAGCTGCCAGTGCGGCTAAGGGCACCGTAAGCTCCATTAACAGAAGCACGGCATCCAAAGCGGAGTGGGAATGGCTGCCCTGAGCTAGTCCCACCGGCTTGGCGGATGGCGCGGTCCTTTAATGAGCACCACTGATAGAAAAACAGACGAGCGTGCCGGAGGAGGCAACAGTCACTTGTGTTTTGGCCTGGAGAAGAGAAGATTCCTGGAGAGGGAGGAAGACTTTCAATATGTTATGTAACATATCTTTAGTATCTCTATTAGAACGTTTGTTTAATAGTAATACTAGCATCTAAACGTCTTTGACATTGGAATGTACTGATTCATTGTAATAATTGGGCTTCCCTGGTGGCTCAGATGGTAAAGTGTCTGCCTGCAATGCGGGAGACCTGTGTTTGATTCCTGGGTCGGAAAGATCCCCCGGAGAATGAAATGGAGACCCACTCCAGCACTCTTGCCTGGACAATTCCATGGATGGAAGAGCCTGGTAGGCTACAGCCCACGGGGTCACAAAGAGTTGGATGCGACTGAGCAACTTCCCTTGTTCACCGGATTCATTGTAGCCCTCACGACAGCCCTATGGGACATGAGTGTCGTAACTCCCGTTATACAGGACAACAAGCCCAAGCCCTGGAGAGGCCTGGACTCACCGAAGCTTTCACTTGGCAAGAGGCAAAGGAAGCCTCATCTCCAAGTCCTTCTTGTCCAAAGGCCACTTGCCATCTCCTGGGTCTCCCTGGAGCGTGGAAGAGGGTGATTGGTGTCCATGTGAAGCTGGGAGCTGAGTTAGAATCACAGGGAAGACAGCACAGGGAAAGACTGAGTTCAGCCTAATGGGGAACTTACTCCTGGCCAAAGCTGTCCAGAGATGGAAGGAATGACCCAGCAGGACCTGAATGTCCTATAACCTGAGGTCTCTGGCAGAGGCTGCAGGGCTAACGGTGAGGGTGTAGTGGATGGGGCTATTTATTGTCATAGGAAGGAGCCACCAGATGACCCTAATGAAGCTTCCTGTTTTATTGCTCTTCCAAAAGTAACTTTGGCACATGAGTTCAGGAAGAAAGTCAAAGAACTCATGGGGCTAGTATCTGGTCACTTTGGAAACATTCAAGGGTAAATGGTGTCCTCCAGTGTGTTAGACCTCATGGTTTTCCATCCATCCCTTCATCCATCCATCCCTTCATCCATCCACCCATCCATCCACCCCTTCAATCCTTCATCCATCTCTCTAGCCATCCCTCCATCCATCCACCCAGCCACTCATCCATCCATCCCTTCATCCATCCACCCACCCATCCAATCCTTCATCCATCTCTCTAGCCATCCCTCCATCCATCCACCCAGCCCTTCATCCATCCATCCCTTCATCCATCCACCCACCCATCCAATCCTTTATCCATCTCTCTAGCCATCCCTCCATCCACCCAGCCGCTCACTCATCCATCCATCCCTTCATCCATCCATGCACCCACCCACCCATCCCTTCATCCATCCATCCACCCCTCCAATCCTTCATCCATCTCTCTAGCCATCCCTCCATCCATCCACCCAGCCACTCATCCATCCATCCCTTCATCCATCCACCCACCCATCCAATCCTTTATCCATCTCTCTAGCCATCCCTCCATCCATCCACCCATCCACCCACCCACCCATCCATCCATCCACCCATCTGTGCATCCGTCCCTCCATCTATTCATCCACATCTTCACCATCCATCCCTTCATCCTTCCATCCATTCACTTATTAAACAAGGATTTTTCTGAATGCCTGCTATGTGCCAGGCCCTGGAGAGGCAGTGCTGGGGGACACAGCTCCTGTTCTCAAGGACTCTGTAGACCAGCAGGGCCAGAGGTGTGGGAACATGTAGTTTTAATTCCACTTATGGGAGTAATTAGAGAGGTACAGAGTGCTAGGAGATGCCCAGCCTAGCTTCTCAGAAAAGGGGAGACTCAGGAACTGGTGAGGAGAAAGGGTAAAAGAGACAGCCCCTGGGGGATCCCGGGTGCTTGGACCCAAGGCTCCATAGCCCCACTGCAGCTCAGGCGCAGCCCCTCCAATGGCACAGGAGGACTGAGTGCCCAGCAGGGCTGGTCCGACCTTGGCCAGGAGGCTCCTGCTGCTCCAGAACTCCCCACTGGAGTCCTGAGCAGGAGCCATTCCCCCCAGAATTCCCACGAGTCCAGAACCACACTGGATGTATGAAAAGAAACACGAAGACTGCTCTTTTGCCCCTGGGGTTTTATGCCTCGTCTCTTGGGAACAAAGCAGGGCTGCTGTGCTCCTTGTGTGCTTCTTGGGGTCCCTTGGCTCCACTGGCCTGGGCTGCAGACCGCAGGGAGTGGCTGGGGGTGGGCATTAGAAGGGGCTGGAGGCTGGGGAGGAGTCCTGGAATATAGATGTCTCTGGTTCTTGCAGCCCCTTCTTCCCCAGAAGCCCCCACAAAGCCTCCTCCGAGCAGCCCCCATCCCCCCTCATCCACAGAGAGCACTGCCCTCCCACCTTCTGGGCAGCTCCAGCATCCAAATCCTGGAGGGCAGCCCAGATCCCCCTGGGTTCCCAGGGTGCACCTACATCCAGGTGTGATCACAGAACCCCAAATGTGTTGGGGGGTCATCCACCATGTTCCTACTTCCAAGGCAGGGCTGTACTTAAACCATCTCAGACAGATGGTTAACTGTCCTATTTTAAAAGATCTCCAGGGAGGACGATTTCACAATCCCTGTGGCTGTCTGTTCTAGTATTTAATAATCTTCATTACCAGTGAGGTCTCCTTGACACCACATCTAAAACCCTTTTGTGGTGAGTTCAGTCTTGCTCCTGAGGGCAGATGCTGCGGGTCCCCTGCTTCCGGGGAAGGGAAGTTCTGGTCTTAATCTTGCTGCCTTGGGAATCACCTGCTCTATCCAAACACCCTTCTCTGAGGTTTATTTCCTTTATTGGTAAATGTGGGGGTTGACTGGGAGTGATTCCCAAGGACTCCTCCTCCTCTAAGAGCTGTGACTACTCACATTAAAAGTGCTGCCTAGGCGTCCTGGCCATTCAGTATCCCATGGAAATAATCATGCTTTGTCTCATGGTGAGCTTGGAGCTGCAATTTGAAGTGATGCCACAGAGACCCAGCCTGGAAAGCCGTCTTTCTCTCGTGATAACGAAGGATAACATGAGAACAATATCTTTCCTTGTGATAACGAGTGGGATCCTGGGGAGGAGGAAGGGCCAGGCGGCCACAATCCTCAGAGCTGGACCTTTCAGAGTTACGGAGAAGGGACGGTCCATTCTGTAGGCACTGTCTCAGCCTCCAGCTCCCGACGACTGAGAAGGTGACACCCGGAGGAGGGTCCTTGTGGGGGACTCCCCACCCTTCACTACCTTTACGATCGGTACCCCAGGGAAGCATTTTCACAGAAGTCAGTAGTGACCTGAGAAGGGGCACAGTTGTCCCTCGCTCTGCAGACAGCAGGGCTGGGTGAAGACTTGGGGACCTGCTGAGGGACATTTGCCAGGACCAGAGACAAAGGCTCCACAGAAGAAGCAAGATGATGCTGAAGACAGAGTGCACTTATTCCCCAGTTTCTAAAACTCCTTGTCTGCTGCCTTTGGTATGCGTGTCCCCAGGAGCCAGCTCCAGGCCGGCCTTTGGCACCTCGCTGTAGAGGCAGTTGGCAGCGTGGCTCGCCAGAGGCCAGGCGGGATTTCCCCAGCCACGCTCGCCAGCATCCGCCTCACCTGGATCGCGTCCTGGGACAGATTAACCTGCCCTTCACTGGGATGCTCTACCTCCGCCAGCCCCTAAAGGAGACGGAAATAAAGAATTCCTTGTCGGGCAGGCATGCAAGGAATGTTAATCTTCTGCACATGGGAGTGTGGGATCGGAGGCTTTCTCTTGCGTTTATTACTTGGATCATCCAACATGACCCTGGACTTCCCGTCCGCCCACAGCCATTCCTGAATGACAACGCCCTAGTCAGCTAGGAGTTAGAGTGTATACAGGACCCGGCTTATTCTTTTTTTTTTTTTTTTTAACCTTTTTATTTTGCATTGTGATTTTATTTTGTATTATTTTGTCTAGCTGATTAGGGCTTCCTTGGTGGCTCAGTGTTAAAGAATCTGTAATGCACGGTGTAATGCCAGGAATGCAGGAGATGGGAGTTCGATCCCTGGGTTGAGACGATCCCCTGGAGAAGGAATCGGCATTCCATTCTAGTATTTTGCCTGGAAAATCCCTTGGACAGAGAAGCCTGGCAGGCTATGGTCCCTGGGATGCCTAAAGAGTCAGACATGATTTAGCGAATAAGTAACAATAGCTGATTAACAGTACTGTGATAGTTTCAGGTGAACAGCAAGGAACTCAGGCCATCATATACATGAATTGATTCTCTCCCAAACTCCCCTCCCATCTGGGCTACCAAATGGCACTAAGTGGAGTTCCCTGTGCGGTACAGTAGGTCCTTGTTGGTGATCCATTTAAAATATAGCAGTATGTACATGTCCATCCCAAACTCCCTACCATCCCTTCCCCTCACCCTTCCCCCTGGCAGCCATAAGCTCATTCCTGAAGTCTGTGAATCTGTTTTTGTTTTGTAAGTTCATTTGTATCATTTCTTCTTAGATTCTACATATAAAGGATCATGTGATATTGCTTCTCTCAGTATACCACTCTCTAGGTCCATCCATTTTTCTGCAAATGGCATTATTTCATTCTTTTTAATGGCTGAGTAATATTCCTTATTGCCAGATTCAGACTTAAATTGAAGAAAATAGAGAAAACCACTAGACCATTCAGGTATGACCTAAATCAAATCCTTTATGACTGTACAGTGGAAGTGACAAATAGATTCAAGGGATTAGATCTGATAGACCAAATGCTTGAAGAACTATAAATGGAGATTCATGACATTGTATAGGAGGCAGCGATCAAGAAACGAAATGCAAGAAAAGAAATGCAAAAAGGCAAAATGGTTGTCTGAGGAGTTTTTACAAATAGCTGANCTGTACAGTGGAAGTGACAAATAGATTCAAGGGATTAGATCTGATAGACCAAATGCTTGAAGAACTATAAATGGAGATTCATGACATTGTATAGGAGGCAGCGATCAAGAAACGAAATGCAAGAAAAGAAATGCAAAAAGGCAAAATGGTTGTCTGAGGAGTTTTTACAAATAGCTGAGAAATAAAGAGAAGCTAAAGGCAAAGGAGAAAAGGAAAGATATACCCATTTGAATGCCAGAGTTCCAAAGAATAGCAAGGAGAGATAAGAAAGCCTTCCTCAGTGATCAATGCAAAGAATAGAGGAAAACAATAAAATGGGAAAGACCAGAGAGCTCTTCAAGAAAAATTAGAGATACCAAGGGAACATTTCATGCAAAGATGGGCACAATAAAAGGACAGAAATGTAATAGACCTAATAGAAGCAGAAGATATTAAGAAGAGGTGGCAAGAATACACAGAAGAACTATACAAAAAGGAT
>SJYA01005293.1:0-38985 GCA_006410615.1 Neotragus moschatus
GTAGATGTTTTTCTGGAACTCTCTTGCTTTTTTGATGATCCAGTGGATGTTGGCAATTTGACCTCTGGTACCTTTGCCTTTTCTAAATCCAACTTGAACATCTCGAAGTTCTCGGTTCTTATATTGTTGAAGTCTGGCTTGGAGAATTTTGATCATTATTTTGCTAGCATGTGAGATGAGTGTAATTGTGCAATAGTTTAGACGTTCTTTGGCATTGCCTTTCTTTGGAATTGGAATTGTTAGGTAGTTAGAATAGGAAAAAGAAGTCCAGAATGGTTGTGGCTAAAAGATAAGGAAGGGAAAAGTCTGTGAAAACAGAACAAAGGAAGTTCCTGGAGTGAGGATCTCAGATTAAACAAACAACATTCCTGGCTAACCCAATTTATATTTGGCAGGCCCAGGCATAGGAGGAAAAAAAAAAAAAAAAAAAACATAAAAAGAGGAGCCAAAATTGGGCTGGGGAGCAACTCTTCTCTTGGTTGTCTGCACCTAACACCTTTTGCCTAGTAGGCTCAATTTTAGGGCATACAATAATCCCATATTTAAGACAGAGTTCCTTCTTATCTCTTACTCGGAAAAATATTTGGACATAGGAGATTTCTATCCATTTCCTTTGTCTTTTCCAGATTAAGTCTAACTGAAGGATAGTATTATAATTTAAACTCCCATCCTCAGCCCAGTGTTTCTTTTCCCCCAGAGGTACCATGGCCACACAATGGCATGAAAGAATTTTAAGTGACTTCTTTTTACAGTTAGAGGACTGAACAACTTCCAGTTACCAAGGATGTATCTCAAGGGTGTCTATTGGGAAGTGGATTGGTAATTTCCCATCTGAAAGACAGTGATGACAGGGAGAAAAAGAAAAAGGAAAAAAACTAATCAGCCTCCTTCAATTTCCTCCTTCAATTTTTGGTGGACTCCCTCAGGGGTGAGTCTTTCNTCCAGTTACCAAGGATGTATCTCAAGGGTGTCTATTGGGAAGTGGATTGGTAATTTCCCATCTGAAAGACAGTGATGACAGGGAGAAAAAGAAAAAGGAAAAAAACTAATCAGCCTCCTTCAATTTCCTCCTTCAATTTTTGGTGGACTCCCTCAGGGGTGAGTCTTTCAGAAACATTTCCTGCCCAGTACTATTGCAACCTGAGAGACAGGCATCCCTGGGTCAGGGTACATATGCCCAGGAAAGCTGAAATGTGACAGCCTCCTGAAGATCAAATCACTAGGCAGATAGAGGCATGTCAGTCTCCCAAGAACTGGGTCCCTGGGAATGCTGATCTCCTGGACCACTGGACTGGCAGGTCCCTGAGCAACTTGAGGCATGACAACCTCCCAATGACCAGATCCCTAGGCAGGTTGAGGCAGGTCGACTTCCTGGGATCTCAGATTGACAGATCCCCAAGCAGGCTGAGGTGTGACAATCTCCCAGGGACTGGATCCTAGGCAGATCAAGGCAGGTTAACCTTCTGAAGCCCCTGAGCTGGAGTTGGGTATCCCCGAGTTCTCCAGTGTGACCAGTGCTGGGTAGAATTAAGGGGTTAACTAAGAAGATTCTTGATGAAGGTGAAAGAGGAGAGTGAAACAGTAGGCTTAAAGCTCAATATTCAGAAAACAAAGATCTTGGCATCCAGTCCCATCACTTCATGGGAAATAGATGGGGAAACAGTAGAAACAGTGTCAGACTTTATTTTTCTGGGCTCCAAAATCACTACAGATGGTGACTGCAGCCATGAAATTAAAAGACGCTTGCTCCTTGGAAGAAAAGTTATGAGCAACCTAGATAGCATATTCAAAACTAGAGACATTACTTTGCCGACTAAGGTCTGTCTAGTCAAGGCTATTGTTTTTCCAGTAGTCATGTATGAATGTGAGAGTTGGACTGTGAAGAAGGCTGAGTGCTGAAGAATTGATGCTTTTGAACTGTGGTGTTGGAGAAGACTCTTGAGAGTCCCTTGGACTGCAAGGAGATCCAACCAGTCCATTCTGAAGGAGATCAACCCTGCGATTTCTTTAGAAGGAATGATGCTAAAGCTGAAGCTCCAGTACTTTGGCCACCTCATGCAAAGAGTTGACTCATTGNGAAGAAGGCTGAGTGCTGAAGAATTGATGCTTTTGAACTGTGGTGTTGGAGAAGACTCTTGAGAGTCCCTTGGACTGCAAGGAGATCCAACCAGTCCATTCTGAAGGAGATCAACCCTGCGATTTCTTTAGAAGGAATGATGCTAAAGCTGAAGCTCCAGTACTTTGGCCACCTCATGCAAAGAGTTGACTCATTGGAAAAGACTCTGATGCTGGGAGGGATTAGAGGCAGGAGAAGAAGGGGATGACTGAGGATGAGATGGCTGGATGGCATCACTGACTGGATGGATGCAAGGCTGAGTGAACTCTGAGAGTTGGTGATGGACAGGGAGTCCTGGTGTGCTGTGATTCATGGGTCACAAAGAGTCGGACATGACTGAGCGACTGAACTGAACTGAACTGAAATGAATCTTAACACAGGCGGCTGAGACTGGTGCACTAAGTGCCGCCGAGAGGAGCTACCCCACGTCCAAAGTTAGGGGCAGAAGCTGGGAAGACTCCATGCCTGAAGGGCAGCAGCCAAGAGGAGTTACCCCACGTCTNGACAGGGAGGCCTGGTGTGCTGTGATTCATGGAGTCACAAAGAGTCGGACACAACTGAGCGACTGAACTGAACTGAAGGGACTTTAATGCATTTGTCTGACTTGTATTCATTTAGAGTCTTTACTGTAAATCTATACCTTCTTGTTCAGTCGCTCAGTCATTTCCGACTCCTTCTGCATCCCATGGACGTAGCCCACCAGGCTTCTCTGTCCATGGGATTTCCCAGGCAAGAATACTGGAGTGCCATCACCTACTCAAAAAAATCTATGCCTTAGAGAAAAGTTTGCTCACCGTCTGGCTCTGAATAAATCACATCATGACTCTCTAGATGTGGATAAACAGATGAGTGTGGATTAGTGAAGGTGCAGTGGTGCTCACTTCATAATCATGGGACAACATTAGGAATCAGGCTGCAGAGTACTGACGCTTGATTGGGTTAGACTTCATGCCTTTGGCTCTGGGATGCCTCTGAAGTCTGCTGTTGATGCTGTTCTTTTTAAACTGGTCCCCTGGCTCTAGTCTTCCTCCTCAGCATTACGGCAAAGTCATCTCTCTCAGGTGCCTCTTCTCATCACCCTAGACTGGCTCCTACTGGGCCAAGTCTTGGCTCCTGAGTGTAACCTACCAGACCTCTCATTCATGACCTTGCGTCCTTTCAAAGTCTTTTTTTCAATTTTTAAAGCTTATTTTAACACTATTTCAAAATTGCAGAAAGTTTCAAAAGTAGTAGTCAAGGATTCCATAGAGTTTTTACTCAGATTAACTTGTTACGTTTCCCCCATTTGTTCTCTCTGTATGTGTGTGTATATTTATGTACACACACCCTGAATACTCATTGGAAGGACTGATGCTGAAGCTCCAATACTTTGGCCACCTGAGGCGAAGAGGTGACTTGTTGGAAAAGACCCTGATGCTGGGAAAGACTGAGGGCAGGAGGAGAAGGCAGCAACAGAGGATGAGATGATTGGATGGCATCACTGACTCAATGGACTTGAACTTGAGCAAACTCCAGGAGATGGTGAGGGGTGGGGAGGCCTGCTGTGCTGCTGTCCATGGGGTCGCAAAGAGTTGGACAAGACTTGGTGACTGGACAACAACAATATGTGAACATATATGTGGATACACACACTTTCCTGAACTATTACAGAGTAAGTTGAAGACACCACAACCCTCTATCCTAAGTATGCCCATGTATATTTCCTAAGAACAGGAACATTTTTCTTACATAACCATAGTATAATAATCAAACTCAGGAAATTTAATATGGATTTACCTAATCTCTGCTGCTGCTAAATCGCTCAATCATGTCCAACTCATTGCAACCCTATGGACTGTAGACCATCAGGCTCCTCTGTCCATGGGATTCTCCAAGCAAGAATACTGGAGGGGGTTGCCATGTCCTCCTCCAAGATTAGAGGCTAGTATCATCATTGTCCCAATTTTTTTTTTTTTTTTTTTTTTTACAGGAGGCAAGTCAACCTCAGCACCCAAGCTCGGGAATGCCCCAGCCCACTCACTGAGGCTAAGCTATGTTAACTACTACCCTGCCTTCCCAGGACCCATTGGTCCCCTCCCCACCCCCCATGTCATCCCTCCCTTTCATCAAGAGGCCTATTCAAATGCTACTTGGCCTCTAAAGTTTAGTTCTACCCTTTTCAAGTTAGTCTTAGTTCTTAGCGGTCTGTGTGAATGTATGTGTGTGTGTGTGCGCACTCAGTCAGGTCCCACTCTTTGCAACCCCATGGAATGCAGCCCACCAGGCTCCTCTGTCCATGGAATTTTCCAGGCAAGAATACTGGAGTGGCCTATGAAAGGCTATTCTAACCTCCTCTTTGATCACTGGAGTCTTTTCCTTTGGAAAAAGAGGTTAAGGAGACAAAAATGAAATGACAACGTTTTTGTTATTCTAAAGGACATTTCTTTTGGGAACCCAATCCCTGCTATTTCCCACAGTTACACACCAGATGGCAGTATTCAATCAGCCAAAAGAAATCTAGATACAGCAGTACAGAATAAAGTGTTTGCATGGGTGCTCAGATGTGTCCTGACATTTAGCAACTCCGTGGACTGCAGCCTGCCAGGCTCCACTGTCCATGAGACTTCCTAGGCAAGAATACTGGAGTGGGTTGTCATTTCCTTCTCCAAGGGATCTTCCCAACTCGGGAATTGAACCCAATTCTCCTGCACTGGCAGACAGATTCTTCACCACTCAGCCACCAGGGAACAGATATAGAATAAAGGCATTTAATTCTAAATTGCTCTCAGAGCTTCTTGGAGGTACCTTGTAAACTGTCAACGATTATAAGTGGTGCCACTGTATTCTGACAGCAATCCTGAGACCTAGTGGAAATGTGGATTAGCCTCACAGGAATGACAAGGATACTCACCCAGAGCAAGTTTAGTGGGACAGTCATGATCTGTAAATGGCTGGCCTTGGGCCAGAACCCAGGTCTTCTAGCTCAGAGTCTCATGTTCACTTATGTGAACATGTTACCTGAAAACTGGGTTCGCCTCTTGCTGAGGATCAAGCCAAAGATTGGGAGACGGAAGGATTTATAACTTGCAGCAAGTAAGGAGGACATGGGGGAACTTTCCCAAAGCAACGTCTCACTGAGCAGCAAAATCGGGGAGTTTTCAGCTAAGGGCACAAGCATGTTCCTGAAGGGGCTTGAGCAGAGGAGAATTGGGCAAAGAGGGACAGAATCCAAGATTTAGTTGATTGAAGCCAGGAGGGTCAGAAGAGGCCAACGTCATCATCCCTGGGGTTCCATTTGGCCTGGTGGTTGAATGCTGGTAGAGGCTGGGGGTGGAGGACAGTAGTTGAATTCTGGAAAATAACTCAAGCAAGTCCTTCAGACTAATTTTAACCAGGAAAGTAGAACCAGAAGTCTTTTTAACTGATTATCTTTGATATTGTTACTTCGACAGCAAAGAGATCAAACCAGTCAATCTTAAAGGAAATCAACCTGAATATTCGATGGAAGGACTGATACTAAAGCTCCAATACTTTGACCACCTGATTCAAAGAGAAGACTCACTGGAAAAGACCCTGACGCTGGGAAAGATTGAAGGCAGGAGAAAGGGGCAACAGAGGATAAGATGGCTGGATGGCATCATGGACTCAATGGATAGGAGTTTGAGCAAACTCCGGGAGGTGGTGAAGGACAGGGAAACCTGGTGTGCTGCCGTCCATGGGTCACAAAGAGTTGGACACGACTGAGCAATTTAACAACAACAAGTTTCCAATGCCGGCCTTTATTCTTTCCTGAAGAGTCAAGTTCTTGGTGTGTTTTTTTTCTTCTCTTCAACCTGAAGAATTCACTTTAGCATTTCCTGTGGTGTGGGAGTGTGGAAACGCTGGCAACAAATTCTCTTAATTTTCCTTTCAAATATTTTTTTTTTTTCACTTGCATCCTAGAGGCGCACTTTTGCTCAATATGGAATTCTACATTGATAGGTGTTTGTCAGTACTTCCAGATGTTGTTCCTTTGTCTTTTGGTTTCTATAGTTTCTGAAAAGTCAGTGATAAGTTGAATCATTGTTGAATCATTGAATCATTCCCTATATTATACATTTTTCTCTGCTTACAAAATTCCTTTTATCATCTTGGGGATCAATAGTCTAAGATGCGTCAAGCCCAGGTTTTCATGTGTGCGTTCTATTGAGGATTTGCTGAGCTGCTTAGATCAATATGTTAATGTCTAAACTGAAATTTGAAGAAGAGTGGCCATCATTTCTTCAAGTATTTGTCCAATTCTGTCTTCTTTGCTTCCAGGATTACTTCCTGTATGTAGTTACTCTTGATACTGTCCCAGTTCAGTTGTTCAGTCATGTCCAACTCTTTGCGACCCCATGAACCTCAGTACACCAGGCCTCTCTGGCCATCTCCAACTCCCGGAGTTTACCCAAATGCATGTCCATTGAGTCGGTGATACCATCTAATCATCTCATCCTCTGTCATCCCCTTCTCCTCCTGCCCTCAATCTTTCCCAGCATCAGGGTCTTTTCAAAGGAGTCAGCTCTTCGCATCAGGTGGCCAAAGTATTGGAGTTTCAGCTTCAACATCAATCCTTGCAATGAACACCCAGGACCGATTTCCCCTAGGATGGACTGGTTGGATCTCCTTGCAGTCCAAGGGACTCTCAAGAGTCTTCTCCAACACCACAGTTCAAAAGCATCAATTCTTCGGCACTCAGCTTTCTTTATAGTTCAATTCTCACATCCATACATGACTACTGGAAAAACCATAGCCTTGACTACATGGACCTTTGTTGACAAAGTAATGTCTCTGCTTTTTAATATGCTATCCCACCACTTCCTAAATGAGAGTCAATTCCTAGACAGGTTGATAAGAATTCCAGGGTCCTGGAGGAGGAGAAAGGGATCTGGGTCTCCCAAGGAGAGAGGAGTCGGGGATTCTCAAGGAGGAGAAAAGGACAAGCGTTTTTCTTCTTTTTCCTACATTGCTTTGTTTCAGTCAATATAACAATGTATCTTTCATGAGGACATGTTTCTCCTTAACAAGAAGGTTTTCTGACTAATTTTGTTAATTTAAGACATATGTTGTAGCAGTGGGTCTGGTAAGACCTTTCTATTGTTAGTTCTAATCTTGTTAATTTCAGATGTATGTTGTGGGAATGGGTCTGGTAAAAGTATAAAAAGCCTGGATAAGACTTGATAAGTGGGGCACTCTCCATCCCCCTTCTGATGTCTATGTAAGCAGCTTTCTTGGTCCCTTTTTCATACAGTAATAAAACTGCTAAGCAAAAGCTCTTGAGTGATCAAGCCTGGTCCCTGGTCCCAAAGCTAAATCTTTCTCCTTCGGCAATCACAAACCTGACACCGTTCACTATAAGCTACCATGCTGCTGCTGCTAAGTTGCTTCAGTTGTGTCCGACTCTGTGCAACTCCATAGACGGCAACCCATCAGGCTCCCCCATCCCTGGGATTCTCCAGGCAAGAACACTGGAGTGGGTTGCCATTTCCTTCTCCAATGCATGAAAGTGAAAAGTCAAAGTGAAAAGTCAAAGTGAAGTCGCTCAGTCGTGTCCGACTCTTAGCGATCCCATGGACTGCATCCCAGCAGGCTCCTCCGTCCATGGCATTTTCCAGGCAAGAGTACTGGAGTGGGGTGCCATTGCCTTCTCCATAAGCTATCATAAGGATCTTCAATTTTGTTTAGCTTCTATTGCTTTTTCTTAGTATGAGCATCTAGAGTGAATAACTTAGATTCTTAGTTTTCTCTGAAGGCTTTACAAATGGATTTTAATTCAAAGTAAAAAACCTTGACCTTCCTGACCCCAAATAGCCTAGCTCATTAGTCTGCTGATGAGAGCCATGTCCACAGACCTCAGTGATTAATCTCAGAAGAAAACCAAACTAAGTTAACCCAACAAAATCAATACAGGCCAACAATTAATCACAAACTTATAGATCAACTACAGATTTGTGCTCAAGGAGCCCACAATCGTGACTGTAGCAGTGTCCAGTACTGCCCATTTACCATACTACATACTGTGTTTTCCAATACTTTCCCAACTACCCATAGTCTCAAGCTGCTTCCCTCTGCTAGGTTGTGAAGGGAGAAATGTATCTTCTTTTAATACAAATGGTCTCTCTACCTAAATCAGTTTCTGCTTTGATAACCCATATGGAATCTCTTATAAAGTTTGTCCTCTTCCTGCAACTCTCCAAAAGAGAACTAGAAAGTATGGACAAAGAATGTCACCTGCCATATCAGTAATGAAAGGATGTTGAGGTCATCAAGCCATCAGCCACTGCAGCCAGGTCTGAGGGACTGAGGATTCAGGAGAAAACAGGATACTGGCCCCAGAGAGTTAAGGTGCATATCAAAGGAATGATTTCAATGAGCCAAGACCCTTGCATTTTCCTACTCAGAGAAAAGTGCCAAATTAACTTGATATCTGTTTAATAGTAATCTTTTGATGTTCAACTACCTGCCTTTTATAGCAAAAGTTTCTATATATTAACCTGGCTTAACCTCCCTTACTTTGTTAGCATAGTCCCACAGAGCCATCTGAGAGGCTACCTTCTGGGCTTAAGTCCACCAGACAAAATGTAATTCCCTACCTTTTAGGTTGTGTGTTTTTTTTTCAGTCTACAGAGGGTAGACTATAACTTCCATAAAGTCCTGGTGGTGGAGGTGGGGTACACACATTCTTCATACTCTTCACATCATTCTCCAGATTCTCTCTCAACATTAGAATGGACTGGGGCCCCTCTCGGGTCTGATGACCCCAGAGGAATGACTGGTTGTTTGGTCAGGATTCCCCAGAGAAAGAACCAGTAGAATATATATATGGATAGATAGAATATTTATTATAGGAAATGGCTCATGATTATGGTGACCAAGAAGTGCCACTATCTGCCACCTGCAAACTGCAGAACAAAGAAAGTCAGTGGTGTAATTCAGTCTCAGTCTGCAGGTCTGAGAACCAGGTGTGATGGTGTAAGTTTGAGTCCAGAGGCCTGCGAACAAGGCATCCTGATGGCCAAGGGCAGGAGCAGATGGATGCCAGTTCAAGCAAGAAGCAGGTTTATCCCTCCTCCATCTTTTCGTTCTATTCAAGCCCTCAGTGGCTTGGATGATAACCACCTGCTTTGCTGAGGGTGATTTTTTTAAACTCAGTCGACTGGTTCAAATGTTAATCTCATCCAGAAACAGCCCTCAGGGATATACAACATTTCACCCTATAGGGCTCCCCTAAGGGCTTAGATAGCAAAGAATCTGCCTGCAATGCAGGAGACCTGGGTTTCATCCCTGGGTCAAGAAGATTCCCTGGAGAAGCGAATCACAACCCACACCAATATTCTTGCCTGGAGAATTCCATGAACAGAGGAACCTGGTGGGCTGCAGTCTATGGGGTTGCAAAGAGTTGGACACGACTGAGTGACTAACTTTCACCATATACTTGGACATTGCTTAACTCAGTCAAGTGACACAAATTAACCATCACATTGGGCCTGTCTGTATTTTTGGTGGACTTGATGCTAGAATATGTGAGTCCAGGAATTCTCTTAAAAGAAAAGCTTTGAGATATTATTCACATATACAATTCACCCATTCATTTATTTACTTTTTGGTCACACTGCATGGCATGTGGAATCTTAGTTCCCAGACCAGGGATCGAACCTGTGGCCCCTGCATTGGAAGCACAGGGTCTAACCACTGGACTACCAGGGAAGTCCCAGGAATTCTTTGGTTTAAGCCTCTCTTACTAGGAGCATCCACTGCCTCCGTCAGTCTGTTTTCCTTCCTAGTACTACCGTGCCCCATCTAAAAAATGCTCTTTCCATGACTACAGGCTGCTAAGGTCATCAATTTGCTGCTTCTGTCCAGCCATCATTCATGAGTGTACTAGAATCAGCAAATGAGGTGCTTCTCCTAGGGTTTATAGCCTTCATAGAGCTCTCACAGATCTGAGTCACTCGCAACAGTGTGCTTGATCAACCCAGCTCAAGAGTCCCTGTATAGCCTTACTTCAGGCCACTTCTCTCTACGTGTCATTGATCAGCTGCACAGCCTAACCTCTGCCCACTTTCAAAGGCCACCTCTGAGCGAGGCCACAGCACCCAGCAGTTTATTTTCCACTTGTGCCCACATTCCATTGCTGATTTTATCAAGACTGAGCTTCTCTTCCTGCATTAGTTAGCAAGTCTGGGAGAATCCCCTAAATCAGGTCAAAATGTGAGCTGAGAGTCTCTGGTGCCCTCTGGACCAGTTCCATCCGATTCCCATGTACCATTTTGTTTATTCTTAGCATGGTACTAGGCCTTCCTGAACTTACAATTTAGTGGGTTTCACAGTGCCCATCATGGGCAATTCTGATCATGTGATTGGAATGAATAAGACTCCTGCCTTTTCTTCATGAGGATTTGGTTAAACTTCTGCTCCAATAACCCAATGATGGTATAGCAATGGTATTACTAGGCAAATTTGCATGTGGTAAAAATGACCCCGACTGGTATACCAAATCTGGACTTTAAGGAACTATAAATTCTTGATGGTGATTCCATATTTTAGGCTTCCCTACACACAGGGATTCTTGTAACTAGCACACAAGAACCTAGAAACTCTACCAGTGGTTTTATTACAAACCATCTTGACTCCTATGTAGGATGAGGCTTTTAAGCCAGAGCAGTTCTAGTTCTTGCTCAGTGGATCGGAGCAACTCGAACCTGAGTGGTCCCAGGTGGCTACGTGGCCCCGTCAGTGGGTTATTAGAAGGAATTGCACTGGAGGGGAACATCTGATGCTGCCACCCTGGTGAGCTGTGGTCCCTGTGCCACGTCTGAACACTTAGTAGAGATCGTCAAGGCTCTCCAGCAGACATGGCAGGTTCCGTGGTCACGTCGTGTCCCCTGGGGCCATGTCCCGTCTCTGTTGCTGTCAGAGCATAGGTCCAGCGTCTCTCCTGCTTTGCCGTAACAGACAAGCCCCGAGGCCATGACCTGTGACTGTGCATCTGTGTGAATTCAAAGGCAACACCCCACAGCAACAGCTGGAACAAAACACCGCTGAAGGTAGAGGGGATCTGAAGTGGCTAAAAAAATTTCCATTCCACAGAATTCTAGGAGTTGGATATCAGGGTTGTGTTAAATACAAGATAAGGGTGAGAGATACGAGTGAACTTAAAGATGACACTGAAAGAGACTTCCGCGTCGAGACACAGAAGCAGAAATAAGACAGAGCCATCAGGGGAGATTGACTGATTAAGGAAGAAAGTTTTAAAACATCTCTTTGGAGTTACGGAAAGACAGAAATCAAACTGCAGGTGGGGGAGTTCCCTGGTGGCCTAGTGGTTAGGATTCCGGGCCTGCACTGCCTTGTCCTAGGTTCAATCCCTCTCTGTTCAGGTAAGTGAGATCCTGCTAGGGAGTAGATTCTAGAAAATAGAAAAGGAAGCCTACAAAACAAGACAAGGGATAGGAAAACATAGATTTGTCATTTGGAAACAAAAGGAATTGATACTAGAGTTTGGTGCTGTCATGTCTGTTCCTTCGAAGAAAAGCTATGACAAACCTAGACAGTATATTAAAAAGCAGAGATAACACTTTGCCCACAAAGGTTCATATAATCAAAGCTATGGTTTTTCCAGCATTATTTACAGATGTAAGAGTTGGGCCGTAAACAAGGCTAGTGCAAAAAAATTGATTATTTTGAATTGTGGTGCTGGAGAAAACGTTTGAGAATCTCTTGGACTGCAAGGAGATCAAACCAGTCAATCCTAAAGGAAATCAACCCTAAATATTCACTGGAAGGTCTGATGCTGAAGCTGAAGCTTCAATACTTTGGCCACTTGATGTGAAGAGCTGACTGATTGGAAAAGACCCTGATGCTGAGAAAACTGAGGGCAAGAGAATGGCGTGACAGAGGATGAGATGGTTGGACGACATCACTGACTCAATGGACATGAGTTTGAACAAACTCTGGGAGATAGTGAAGGACAGGGAAGCCTGTGTGCTGCTGTCTATGGGGTCACAATTTAGCAACTGAACAACAGCAAAAGCTTTATACTGAAGTGATCATGACCAAGAATTTTTGCAACCAATGAAAAACTCCAATCTATAGATGTGTAAAGCTCAACCAGTCCCCAGTAGCTAAGAGACAGAAATTTATCACATAGACATGTCTGAATGAAACAAAGATGAGAAATGATCTTATCAGAGACCAAACAGTAAACCATCACTACTTTCAAACTGCTTTTTTAAAACAGTAATATTGAAAGCTAGGAAACAGTGGACATATACCTCTAAAATGACAAGGGGAAATAACGGTCAGCTTAAAATACACACTAAAGTAGCATATAAGGGACAAATCTATATACAGCTATACACGCACACACACCCACTTACTGGGGCTTCCCAGGTGGCTCTGGTGGCAAAGAATCTGGCTGCAAATGCAGGAGACTTAAAAGATGCAGGTTCCATCCCTGGGTTGGGAAGATCCCTTGGAGGAGGGCATGGCAACCCATTCCAGTATTCTTGTCTGGAGAATCCCATGGACAGAGGAGCCTGGTGGGCTACAGTCTGTGGGGTCACAAGGAGTCAGACACAACAGAAAGCAACTGAGCACACACAGGTAATGAGCTTACCACCACCTAGTTGCCTTGAGAAATGCCACCATACTGAGGGATTGGCCTCAGTCTCTATTGCTGGCAGGTTGGACAGTCAGTGGAGGCATTGCTAGAATGCCCTTGGGAAGTGGGAACCCATGTTGCTGAAACCAATCTTAGATTCCACTTCTATCACTGTGGCCACCGTGTTCATGTGCTCATCCTGTCGGCACTGGAGCGGCCAACGCCACAGGGGACCCAATCATTTTTCTACTTCCCTGTTAAGTGCTTGGACACCTTCCAGAGATTTAACATGGAGTTAAAAACTCCTTTATGTCCACAGATTCCCAGGTGGCGCTAGCAGTAAAGAACCCACCTGCTGATGCAGGAGTCATAGGAGATGTGGGTTCCATTCATGGGCCGGAAAGATCTCCTGGAGGAGGGCATGGCAACCCACTCCAGAATCCCATGGACAGAGGAGCCTGAAGGGCTATAGTCCATAGAGTCACAAAGAGTCAGACAGGACTGACGTGGCTTAGCAAGCATGCATGTCCACAGACAAGTCCCAATCCCTGACTTTTTTGTCCTCGGTTTTCCAATCTTTCTGTTTTTAGGCCCAGGCCACATGCCACAGCTCAGGAGTCCATATATATTCTAATGTCAGACCATTTTGTCACAAAAGGAATGACCAAGTGAACCAAGGTACACAGCTCAAAAGGCAGAGCTGCTCAAACCCCAGCCTGGATCTGCTGCAGAGCTCATTCCTTCTCTGGCCTCAACACTGGCAACCTCTCATGTCACCCAATATCTGTGTTGGGACAGGGTTCCCAGGGGCATTAAGTCTCCTTCCAGAGCCCAAAGAGTTTGACCAGCACCTTAGTTCCTTCTTTGTGAAGGGATGTGGAAGATGCAACAATTTCTTATTTTAGATGGCGTGGTAGCCATGGAAAAGAACGCAGTGCAGGAAATGAGAGCCCCAGGTCGTCCCTGCTTGGGTCCCCAGGTCCATTCAGTTCCCTCCATACGAATGAGTTCCCTTCCAAGAGCACATTCATAAGTCCAGCAAAGTTAGACTAACACTAACTGAAGTGATAATGTCCAAGAATTTTTACAACCGAGGATTGTAAATTGGCTATATAATACTATATATAGGTTTATAATATTCTTCACACAAATTCATACAAACAAGTGAACAAAAATGAACAATCTTACAGTACACTACCCTGAAAAGTACAGTAACACAGTACAACAGCTGTGTGCAGGAGCTGGCATCGAGTAAAGAGACAAGAGGTACTGACCAGAGGAGGCAGGAGACGGTAGAGCCGAAGGGTCATCGGCAATAGCCGAGGGAAAGCTGCGATTTCACTCACACCTGACACTGGTGGCATGGAATTGAATCCAGCAAGGAACCAGAACCTATCTATAAAGATACTGCACTGCAGGACTCTCTACAGTGCTACCCAGCGAAGTGCACAAAAGCACAACCACTTGTACAGGCAACACGCGTGACAACCTACCCCAGACGGGTGAGCTAACTCACGCGACTGGACGTGTGAACGCACATCTGTGTCTTTGAAAGTCCGCAACTTGAAGATTCGTATGCCGGCGCCCTGCTGTGCCACGTTCAGAAGGAGGGTATGTTTTCCTCCTTCCTTCCAGCTGCTCCCGAGAGAAGGGAGTGGCAGCCCACTCCAGCATTCCTGCCTGGAGAATCCCATGGACAGAGGAGCCTGGTGGGTTACTGTCCTTGGGGTCGCAAAGAGTCAAACACGACTGTGCACTCCAGCTGCTCCCAGCCAGTGACCGGGCTCAGTGACACACTAAAGCCATCCTTTCCTGCCCAAGAAAGGGGTCCTCAGTAGGGAAGCACTTGCGTGGGGGTCCCCCACGGGCCTGGCCTGCAGTCTGAGCCTCCTGCCCGCTCTCCTTTCATAGGCACCACACCTGCATGGAGGACGGAAGGCGCTCCTCTCTCCTCCTGCTTCCATCTTTCACGGGCACGTCTCCCAGGAAGTCTCCTGTGCACATAAAGCCATTTTGCTGTCTGCTTCTCAAAGGACACGAGTTGGCACAGCAGAAGTATTCTGGCATGCCACTACTAGACCTTGTTTTTTAGGAGTCTGACTGGTGGGGAGAACCCCTGCGGAGACTTTTTTTTTTTTACACAAATTTATTATTTCTTTTTTCTTGAATCCACCCCCCCCCACCTCCCACCCCACATCAACTGTCTGGATCATCTCCGTGCACCAGTCCCAAGCATCCTGTATCCTGTATCAAACATAGACTGGCGATTTATTTTTTACATGATAGTATACATATTTCAGTGCCATTCTTCCAAACCATCCCACCCTCTCCCTCTCCCTCAGAGTCCAATAGTCCATTCTATACATCTGTGTCTCTTTTGCTGTCTTGCATACTATCCTCAGCACATGTGTGTCATCAAGGCCACCAAGGCGCTGATAACTTCTGGCTCGCAGTGAGTCAATGTCATGTCCCAGACTCCAGATCTCTTTGGATTATGACAGAAGGCTTACATGTCCTTGAGGGGGAAACTGAACGCCCACTGCTATCCAAGCACTGATGAACCACAGCCCACACCTGGCTTGGCATAGGTTCTTACTAAGTCTTGAGACACAGCCACCATCATTGTTTAAAATGTGTTACCTGTGGCTCCTTTTCACTGCAGGGTAGTTAGGGTTTTCCAGCTGTAGAGTCTGCCATAACTCCTTAACATTCACTATCTGGACCTTGGCAGAAAGTTTGCCAGCCTGTGATGGTGTCCAGTTTGTGGGAAGAGGAATCCATTTTTCTGGGAGAAATGAATTTGCCAAATCCGCAGCCGTGTTCATCCACTCTAGTAAAGAGGCCACACCCGGCATGGTGTTGCTATTGTGATCTCTCCTTGATTGTGTTATGGTGATTTACTGTCATTCTCCAGATCCATTTTGTTTTTTTTTTCAGAAGCCAGAATATGTTATACAGAAAAATGACAAGAACAACCCCACCATGCTTCAGAGCTTCGCATATCCAACATAACATTGCTTTCCAGAGCAAGAGTGGCTGGATGGTGGAAACTGTGCCAACATTATCTGAAGTTAGTGAAGTTGCTCCACGGACCGTAGCCTACCAGGCTCCTCTGTACACTGAGTTTTCCAGGCAAGAGTACTGGAGTGGGTTGCCATTTCCTTCTCCAGGGGATCAACCCTGGGATCGAACTCAGGTCTCCTGCACTGCAGGCAGATGCTTTACCGTCTGAGCCACCAGGGAAGCCCTTATCTGAAGTTAAGGGGAGGCCTGAAGGGCCAACAGATCAAGTATATCTGATGGCAGCACTCCTAGCATTCTGGACAAATCTTTCCTTGATGCTGGGTCTGGCCAGCACATCTGTGTCCATCGTAGTTGCCTGAAGCCAAATGAACTGGAGATGCCAGAACCACCTGGGTGGAATGTTGAAGAAAGGGCCAAGCAGCTATGGTGTGAACTACTCTACAGGGAAGCCCAAAGGGACAAGCAACTAGGGAACTTCTAGCCAACCATCAGCAAGACACTGAGGCTCTCGGTACCACAGCCCGAAAGGAAGTGAATTTCACCAACAAGCACCTGAACTTTGGAAAGCTTAAACATCCTCTTTGACTTCTAGAACCATCTTTCCCCTTCACACAGAGCTGGAGCACATGAGTCAAAATAGCCCTTTGCTGGAATGCCCCAGCCCACCAGTCACCTCTTAGAAAATGCATCAAGAGGAAGCAGAGTCTTCTCTTCCTAGGTGGCCTCAACGAAGGTTGTAAGGCTGTGTCCTGAAAGTCTTATGTAGCTCACACTCTGACCAGAATTAACTACCTAGCCACAGCCAACAAGAGCAGGGGGATCAGCTTTATTCTCCAACCATGAGGAACTGATGTCACTGGGCAAGTCACAGGGACATATGCTCCTCGCTGAGATCCCCTCCTGGACCAGGCAGTACAGGGCAGACTAACTATTCACGGGAAGCCAAAGCACTTGTCCAGCTGGGAAAGGTCACCACACACTGGTCATCAGATTAGGTCAGAGGGACATACCCTCATTCCCACTTCAGTGTGGGACTGCCATGCTTTTAAAAAGAGGAATTGAGTTGCCTCATCCAAACTGCATTTGGCAAATAATTCACCCTGCTCATCCTCTTTATGTGCATGGTGAGGGGAGGCAGCTGTGGCCATAAACCATCCCCAACCAAGAAAGAACTCTAAGAATACTTTGCAGAAGTGCTTGAGATCCCAAAGAGAGCCTCCTTCATTTCAGAGGACAGTAGGGAATAAAGCAAAACCGTTTAAGTCACCTAAGAAGTTACGGCTTTGAAAAGAGCTGAGGGGGACATAATCACACCATAGAGAACTCAGCTACCCTTCTGGGGATGCCAGGCAATGATTTGTGCCAGAAAATGGCGAGTTTACATCCTAGGGCCCACCTGTGGCCCCATGGGATGAAGCGGAAATACAGCTATCCTCTTACTGCTCCAGAGAGAGCTGAAGCTACAGAGACATAAATCCCCAGATGCTCAAGGGCTGGAGAAACTCAGGAGGGACCAGTCCAGTTCTCTCAGAACTTAACAGAGTACAGCTGCCACACTAATTGCTTCTACTGAGGCCATGAGGACCACGTGTTTTGGCGAGACCATTAACACAGGCCTCTGTGTGTCTGACATTTATCATATCTACATGTCACAATCTGCTAAGTTTTTCTAAATCTGGGTTTTGCCCCTTTAAGAGCTGGTCTTGCTTTTCCAAGAGACACTTGGCACACTCGCACTTCTTGGCCAACTCCTGGGAGAAGGGGCCCCAATTCCTCTAGGTCTTATTGTCACAGTTGAAATAGAAGCCCAGACAGAGGCAGGCAGAGCAGGCTTGCAGATGTAGGATCAGGCAGTGACCTCCAGCCTCCACCTCCAGGGAATAATCTGGGAACTCATGGTTGGCAATAGGAGCTAAGCTCAGAAATTGGTGTTGGGGGCTTTCCCTGGTGGCTCAGTGGTGAAGAATCTGCCTGCGAATGCAGGAGACGTGGGTTCGATCCCTGGTCTGGGAAGATTCCACATGCCTTGGAGCAACTAAGTCCATGTGCCACAGCTAATGAGCCTGTGCCTAGAGCCCCAGAGTCACAAGTACTGAAGCCCACATACCCTAAAGCTTGTACTTCACAGCAAGAGAAGCCACTGCAATGAAGAGCTGTCCCCACTCGCAACTAGAGAAAGCCCGCCAGCAGCAACAAAGATCCAGCAAAGCCAAAAAAAAAAAAAAAAAAAAGGTGTTAACTGGTCCCAAAGGCAAAGAAGTGCAGAGAAGATGGTTTTCAAGTTTGTGGCTGGAAAAGAGGTTGAAGGGAGGGGTAGTAGGCTGGAACAAAGGGTGCCCTGGTTCTGTTCCATCCAAACACTGTTGTAGGGACTGACCAGCTGACCTGCCAGACCCTTGGCCTGTGGGTGATTTTTTGCTGACCAAGGGCTTCCCTTGTGGCTCAGCTGGAATCTGCCTGTAATGTGGGAGACCTGGGTTTGATCCCTGGTTTGGGAAGATCCCCTGGAGAAACGAAAGGCTACTCAACTCGTATCCTGGCCTGGAGAATTCTATGGACTGTATAGTGCATGGGGTCGCGAAGAGTCAGATACAACAGAACGACTTTCACCGGCTGACCAAACAAGCCTGCATGAAGCGGGAACCTCACTGACCTGAAGCACAAACTGCCAGGAGGGCCAAACCCACCACCCTACCCCCCAACAGACAGCACATTCTTTATAAACAACAGTCCTCTCATTGCTCCTTCTTCCCTTACAACAGCCATTCCCTCTGGATCTCTGGGCCATTCTCCCTAGAAAGTCATCACCAAAATAAAGCAGAAAGGGGCTAATGCCCAGTTTCTCCCATGCAGAAAGTATCTGATGGTTTGGGGACCAATGTAAGTATCCTCAGTTTCATGAGACTTTGGGACTCTGATGGTTTCAGCATCCTATCCACGTCTCCCAGATGAGCTTCAGTGGCACATGGAAGAAGGTCAGTGTTGTCCACACTGAACACGTGTCCACCTACCTGGGACATTCTTGTTACTCTTAGTCCCAAAGGCTTTCAGAAGAGAATAAAGAGTACCCAGCTCCTACCTTCTAGCATCCAAGTCTTGTTTTCCAAATATATATATTCACTAACATGCTAGATGCAAACTACATTCATTTTCTAACTGATGGAGATGTCCATTTTTGCAGACCTGTGATACAGAACCTGGACATCGTTCAAAGCTGAGAAGTGGCAGGTTCTGCTCTTTGAAGTTTCCCTAGAGAAAGTGGAGTCACCACCATAAGAATGTAAGTTCTGAGAAACTACCTCAAGGGCATTCTAGTCTAAGGGAAACCCACACTCTGTAAGGAGAGTACTTGATCAAGAAGATTAGATAGAGAGTAGGTATTCTCAAAGACAGAGGGCTGCACATTAGCCCAGGGAATCTGTTATCGCTCAGTCTCTAAGTTGTGCCCCACTCTTTGTGACCCCATGGACCGTAGCATGCCAGGCTCCTCTGTCCTCCACTATCTCCTAGAGTTTGCTCAAATTCATGTCCATGGAGTCAGTGATACTATCTAACCAACATCCTCAGCCACCACCTCCCCCTTTCTCCTTTTGCCTTCTGTTTCACAGCATCAAAATCTTTTCTAATGAGTTGGCTCTTTGCATCAGGTGGCCAGAGTGTTAGAGCTTCAGCTTTAGCATCAGTACTTCTAATGAATGACTTTGGTGGCTCAGCTGGTAAAGAATCCACCTGTAATGCAGGAGACCTGGGTTTGATCCCTGGGTTGGGAAGATACCCCGGAGAAGGGAAAGACTACCCACTCCAGTATTCTGGACTGGAGAATTGCATGGAAAGACTGCATAGTCCATGGGGTCACAAAGAGTCAGACACAACTGAGCCAACTATCACTTCACTTCTGATAAATAAGGTTGATTTCCTTTGAAACTGACTGGTTTGATCTCCTAGCAGTCCAATTCAGACATAGAATATAAAAAGAAATATTCAGCATAAAAATAGTACTGTGTAAAACTAAATGAGGTCAGTAATTGAATGTGGCTGAAGATCAGATGAAGAACTCAACAAGCATCAGGAAAAGACAAAGGCTAAAGTGTAGAAGGTAAGAGAATGTTTTCATCTCACTTTCTTCCTCAGGGGCCTACAGTGCAGTGGAGGGCTCAGTACAAGACATTTGTGCATCTGAGTTCAGATGGTCAAACCATGCCAACCAAACCATCAGTCCAAACCATGGCCATGGGTTGTGGTTACTTCACATCGGCCCCTGGTGGGCTCAGCCAGCTCATCTGACTCACTACAGCAGACCTCATTAGGAGAAGAAAGAGGTTACCTTCCATCCAAAATATATAATAAAGAACTCATATCTATCAGCATAAAATGCCATCCTTATGAAAAAGAAGGCAGATTCAGATCCAGAGTCTACTGAGAAGTCAGGACTGATTGTGGAACCAAACCACATTTAAACACTGGCATTTCTGATGCCAAAGGCTGGTTCCTTTAAGAGGACACACCTGTGTCAAGACAGCCAGACAACCAGGCTCAGAGGTCAACATGAGAGGATCAGGGCAGATGGACAAGTGCTTTCCTCTGTAATATTTGAGACCAATTCAGATCCTAAAGGAAATCAACCCTGACTATTCGTTGAAAGGACTGAAGCTGAAGCTCCAATAGTTTGACCACCTGATGCGAAGAGCTGACTCACTGGAAAAGACCCTGATGCTTGGGATAATTGGAGGCAGGAGGAGAAAAGGGCAACAGAGGATGAGATGGTTGGATGGCATCTCCAACTCAATGGACATGAGTTTGAGAAAACTCCAGAAGACAGTGAAGGACAGGCAAGCCTGGCTTGCTGCAGTCCATGGGGTCACAAAGAGTTGGACATGACTTAGCAACTGAACAACCACCACAACAAAAAGGGAGATTTGACATCTAGGAGGATCTAAGTTATCATCCTTAAACAATACATTTGTATCTGTTTTTTGTGATCAATAGAGAGTAAGTTTTTAAAAGACATCATCCTTTAATAACCTGTAAGTCTATTTCTGTTTTGTAAATAGATTTCACTTGTGAGTGCTATCATATGATATTTATCTTTCTCTGACTAGCTTCACTTAGTATAATAATCTCTAGATATTGAAAATAAACTTATGGTTAAAGGGGAAATGTGTGGTGGAGGGATAAATCAGGAGCTTGGGATTAACAGACACAGACTACTGTATAGAAGATAATATTGTCATAACCTATGTGAGGAAATAATCTGGGAATGTTTATGTATATAACCAAATTTTCTGTACACAAACTAAATGTAACATTGTAAGTCAGCTATATTCCAATAAAATTTTTAAAGAATCCTTTGAACACAATAAAGTTAATTATTTAATTCGGTACTCTCGGGTGTGGAATTCAGACATGCCCTACAGGGGCCGCAGGTGGACGTAAGACCTAACGGCATCCAGAGGGTATGTGAAGACTCTCTTCCCAGAAGAGGGGAAAAGCCTTCAGCATAGAAAGATGGATAGAGAGCTCCTTGTTTCAGTGGGTACTGAGTCTGCTCTCCTGAGAGGAAGTCCCGGAGGTTGGACATTCTGGAAAAACTAGGTTACTATGTGCCACACCCTCCACATCTGTTTACTTGTTTTCATACCAAGTCACAACTCAGTTTCACAGGAAATTGACATCTCAGGCTGCTAAGGTGACCACAGGGCTTCCCCAGTGGCTCAGATGGTAAAGAATCTGCCTGCAATGCAGGAGACTCGGGTTCAATCCATGGGTTGGGAAGATCCCCTGGAGAAGGCAATGGTTACCCATTCAAGTATTCTTGCCTGGAGAATTCCATGAACAGAGGAGCCTGGCGAACTACAGTCCATGGGGTCTCAAAGAGTCAGACCCACAAAGAACTTGGCAGGTAGCATTGATGCGCAGGGGGTGGGGAGGGGAGCAATTCTCAGATTCATGCTGCATGGATTCTCAGAGGGATCCATAGCATTTGGTGCCAGACACAACAGGTAAATATGATATCCATTAGGGACTGTCCCCACCACCCCATTTTTGATTCACTACTCCCTGCCCTGGGTTTCCTGGGATCACTTTCAAATAAGGTTCCAGATAAAACATTTCAAGGAT
Organism: Neotragus moschatus; assembly: GCA_006410615.1. Taxonomy (NCBI): domain Eukaryota; kingdom Metazoa; phylum Chordata; class Mammalia; order Artiodactyla; family Bovidae; genus Neotragus; species Neotragus moschatus. The sequence goes on from SJYA01005293.1 coordinate 21,861, forward strand.
TCCCAAAGGCTTCTATATTCTAATCCTCAGAACCCGTGACGTTGTTTTGTTATATGGCAAGAGGAAAAGAAGGCAAAGAAAATCCTGACTCTGATCTCTGTGTCTCTGTTTCTACTTTGCAAATATGTCCATCTGTACCTTTTTCTAGATTCCACATATATCAATATACGATATTTGACTTGTTTCATTCTGTATGACAGCTGTAAAAAAACAAAGGGTAAAAGAGGGGTGGGATGAACTGGGAGATTGGGATTGACAAACACTGCTATGTATAAAACAGCTAACTAATGAGAACCTACTGTACAGCACAAGGAACTCTACTCAATGCTTTGTAGTAACCTAAAGGAGAAGGAAATTCAAACAAGAGGGGTTATGTGTATATATATAGCTGATCCACTTTGTTATACAGTTAGTAGAAACTCATTGTAAGTCAAATATATTCTGATAAATTTTTTTAAAAAGTAAAATCCTGACTCTGAAGATATAACAGAGAGGCCCAAAACAAATACAGAAGGCCTCTAGAAGGGAGGCTTATGCAAAGAAACAGCTCCTCTTGTAGAAAACAAGAAAGGATCATAACCTGCAAAAGCCTGATTTTACTCAGTGACGCCCACTACCAACTTATCTTCTCCAAAACTCAAAGGTAAAGTTGGTTTTCAGTGGAAACTTGGGATTATTTGTTATAGCAACAGTTGGAAATTAACATAGCATCGGTCCAAAATTCTTACTTCACATTCTGTATTGAAGGTAATGCATACTAGTTCACTGGGGTTTACTTTACATTTCAGATTGTAAGATTAACAATTCTTTTCTTGGAAACACCAACAAAAAAGTCATAAGGATACCCATATTTCATTAGTATCCCAACCTGCAGTATTGAGAGTATTGAAGTATTAAATAAGGCTGCTGCTACTACTAAGTCATGTCCGACTCTGTGCGACCCCATAGACGGCAGCCCACCAGGCTCCACTGTCCCTGGGATTCTCCAGGCAAGAACACTGGAGTGGGTTGACCATTTCCTTCTCCAATGCAGGACAGTGAAAAGTGAAAGTGAAAGTTGCTTAGTCGTGTCTGACTCTTAAATAAGGCAGTGCTTATTTAAACTTCAAGTGTATAAACATAAAGATGTACATTATCACAACATGCCCAATAAAAAATAGACCTTGAATATCCAAGGTTCTTATGATAGAAAATAATCTGAATGAGAATGAGAAAATATGCATTTAAAACCTTCCCACAAAATATTCTCTGGGCCTAGATAACTTCCTTCCTGGATTCTCCAACAGTTCACACAGAAATATACAAATTACATGCAAATTATTCCTATTAACAGAGAAAGTCTGATTTCTCCCAAGTGAACTCTTGCTTGATGGCCAAGTGAGATGACCAAGATGCTAAATGTGTTGTCAATTTCTCCAGCAAGTTCTGAGAACCAGCTTTGCACCTTCACTACCTCTCCCTAGAACAGCCATCCTTAAAGGCCTCCTGGGCCACTTCACCAAAAACATCACCAGATACACTCCTGAAAGGGCTAAGATCTGATAAAGAAGAATCAGCTGCCACTGCAGATCCCAGAAGGTGACCACTGACTGACCCTGGACCCCAGTGTCCCATCAGGCCCAGGATTCCAATAACAAGCAGATAGGACTAACTTAAGAACCCTGCTTGTTGAATTCAGAACAGTGAGCCCTTCTTGCCAGAAGAGAAGATACTGCTCCAGGCTGTGATCAGTAAAGTCCCGAGACCTTCTGGAACACATTTCAGTTGGTACCAAAGATGCTGAAAAGAGAAAGGCCGGGGCTTCCACTCTGCATTGAGCCACTGCCTCCCCTGGGTGAATTCCCAGATGCAGCACCTTCCAGGGACCATTCTGAGCATTGCCAGAGCAGATTTCAATCTTCCACCTCAAGGGACACCTGCTGCTCACTAGATGAGCTGGGAATGAAGTGGGCCTGTGTGCCGCTCAACAGTCCAGGAGGAAAGAAACAGCATCAGTGCCAGAGCTCCCTGGGTTTATGGATTCCACCACTGGCATCAATGATGTCATCAGCTCCAAGACGTCAGGGAGGAGCATCCCTCTTCCTTCTGGGGTCCTTGAGGTAGAAACAGGAACACACATTTCTCAGTGACCTTAAAACCTTGGAAGCCCTGGTAAGAGAGGTCAGTGTAAGGACTGGAGTCATATACCAGGCCTGCTAACTCTGACAAGACAGATGTTCCAAGAAGGAACCTTGCTCCTAAGAAAAGGGTGGGATTTCGGTTCTCTCCATGTATGGTCACTTCCAAGTCCCAAGGGAAATGAAGGTTGTGGGGGGTAAGGACAGGACTGACCAGGCCTGTAAGGAATGGGATTCAGTTTACAAAGGACTCAGATTCTGCTCCTGGGAGACTAGAAGCTTCTTGGCTTCCAGGAGTGGAATTATCCCACATGTTGGGGCAATGGGAAGGAATGACCCTGTTATAAGGAGGAAGCCTCTCTCAGGACAGAGCTGCTCCGTGGACACTGGGCAGTGACTTTGTCAGGACCTCCCTGGATGCTCCATCAGCCATGTGCCTGCAAGCTGTCATTCACTTGGCCCTTGTGAGTTTTATCCTCAGATTGCTGGAGTCCATTTTCATGTAGAATGGTTCATCTGGTTCTATTGATAAGTCCTTGGGTCAACTTGATAGTTCTCTCAACGTGGACAGATAGCCCTGTGGGCAGTCACTGAACAAGACCGTGCTGCAGGGGCATTCACCCAGGTAGACAGAGGGCTCACTTTCTGCAGATACATCACCTATAGCGACCAGAATCACAAGTACATGTGCTCGTCCCCGGGACCGTCACTTTACACACTGAATGATTGTGGAGGCGAGGGATCCACTCAGACGTGGCTGCACACATCCTCTGGAGCGTTTGGGCTTTGGAGGGGAGGTCCAGTACGCAGGGCTCCACGAGTTTCTCAACTCAGTCAACCTGACATGAACCTTGAGTCTGACCCCATGGCTCTGAATAGAGGAAGAATGCCATCAGCTGGTTGGTTGAGAACACCTTTAAGAATTAGAATTGTTGAAGTTTCTACTATCAGGATAATTGTTTAAAAAAAAAAAAAAAAAAAGTGATAAGGAAAAGGGATAACAGAGAGATGAAAAACTCCCCCTTCTCAGAGCCTCCTCCCCTCACAGCACAGGGTGAAGGACAGATTTTCAGGTTTTGGGGTTCAGAGTTTCCTTCAGCGTCCTTGACATGTGATTCAAGCACCTGCAGACCTATATTCTCAGGCAAGTGACCATGAGCCACAGAAAAAGGAATCCACAGATCAGAGAGACCATCCCCTAAGGGTTTCTACCCTCTTAGGATACTGAACTCAGTACCAAGACAATATTGGAAGAATGATTCCATGGTGGTACAACACAGACCAGAGAGTCTGAGAGTGCATATACGCCAGCCCCTCGGGGGCAAGGCAAGAGTAGCCCAGATTCTCAATAATCATTGTCCAGTTTATCTCCACACACATCTGTAGGATGTTAATTCTATGAAGATAAAATCCCTTGCTCAAAAAGCTGAATGTGAAGCACCTCACCTAACCCATCTCAAACACCTGAAAGGGAAGGGGAAAAACCCATCACTGACACACAAGGTACAAGAAAGGCAGAGAGTTACAGAATGTCCTAGGCTGTGATCATGGGGGACCATCAGGATGAGGATCACAAATTTTCATAGGCACTTATAGGAAAAACAAACCCAAAGCTAAATAACCTTGGCAGCCTTCACCTTGGTTCATCAGTGTGGTATTTAAACCGCTGAGACCTGGGATTTGGCACTGCAGTAAAGGCAGCAGGGCAAATATTTCAAATCCATCCCACTTTTGCTTCTGATTCAGTTCTGGCATTTCAAAACACAAGGCAGAGCTTCATTAGCACCGACCATCATAAACAAAAAGACATATCTGAGGAGAGAAGCACTTCCTTCATGAAAGACCATTAACTGATCACATTCAAGAGAGAAGACGACAGTTCTTAGCTCAGATGAGACCAAGCCTTCATAGGATGGGGAATCTAAGGATCTCTTCTCAGGAGAGGGAAAAAGACATCACAAGAAGATGGAATGCAGACAAGTTACAGAACTGAAACAACCCTGGGGCAGTAGGGTTGATCTGTATCTCTCCTACTGAGAGGAAAACACAGGAGCATCAGTGCGCTTCTGGAATGGGGGACATGTCTACAGAGGCACGGCTGCTCTGATATGTATCCTATGGGACTCTTGTTTGAAACACAGAAGTGAGATCGTATTTGAGTGGGAAGGAGAGCTTGTGCATAAAACTGGAGAATCACAGGAAGGAAAACAAACCTCCACCACAAAGAGGTAGACCCTTTCAAGTTTCTTAGAAAACTAATGCTCTGAGAATAGTTGTGGTGGAAATCAGAAGCTCATTCAACCCAGGTGGACTGTCCTTCAACAGGACTGACACCAAACTGATCTCAAATCAACAGGACGCGTTCAAGTTGATCTCTTCCCCCTAAACATATTTTCAGACATAATAAAAGCAATAGGAAATGGAACCCACAGATCAAGGAAGGTAGTCACATGTAGGAATCACCACCTTAAGATATAGAACCCATACCAATAAAGAGACGGTGCATTGCCATGGGGTCAAGGGCCTATGGAGAAGAGCTAGCGATGAGAGGTCAGGGGTACAAGTTCTGGGGAAAGGTCTCAGTGACCCAGGCTCGCCATAAATACTGCCATGTCATCNCTCCTCCCCTCACAGCACAGGGTGAAGGACAGATTTTCAGGTTTTGGGGTTCAGAGTTTCCTTCAGCGTCCTTGACATGTGATTCAAGCACCTGCAGACCTATATTCTCAGGCAAGTGACCATGAGCCACAGAAAAAGGAATCCACAGATCAGAGAGACCATCCCCTAAGGGTTTCTACCCTCTTAGGATACTGAACTCAGTACCAAGACAATATTGGAAGAATGATTCCATGGTGGTACAACACAGACCAGAGAGTCTGAGAGTGCATATACGCCAGCCCCTCGGGGGCAAGGCAAGAGTAGCCCAGATTCTCAATAATCATTGTCCAGTTTATCTCCACACACATCTGTAGGATGTTAATTCTATGAAGATAAAATCCCTTGCTCAAAAAGCTGAATGTGAAGCACCTCACCTAACCCATCTCAAACACCTGAAAGGGAAGGGGAAAAACCCATCACTGACACACAAGGTACAAGAAAGGCAGAGAGTTACAGAATGTCCTAGGCTGTGATCATGGGGGACCATCAGGATGAGGATCACAAATTTTCATAGGCACTTATAGGAAAAACAAACCCAAAGCTAAATAACCTTGGCAGCCTTCACCTTGGTTCATCAGTGTGGTATTTAAACCGCTGAGACCTGGGATTTGGCACTGCAGTAAAGGCAGCAGGGCAAATATTTCAAATCCATCCCACTTTTGCTTCTGATTCAGTTCTGGCATTTCAAAACACAAGGCAGAGCTTCATTAGCACTGACCATCATAAACAAAAAGACATATCTGAGGAGAGAAGCACTTCCTTCATGAAAGACCATTAACTGATCACATTCAAGAGAGAAGACGACAGTTCTTAGCTCAGATGAGACCAAGCCTTCATAGGATGGGGAATCTAAGGATCTCTTTTCAGGAGAGGGAAAAAGACATCACAAGAAGATGGAATGCAGACAAGTTACAGAACTGAAACAACCCTGGGGCAGTAGGGTTGATCTGTATCTCTCCTACTGAGAGGAAAACACAGGAGCATCAGTGCGCTTCTGGAATGGGGGACATGTCTACAGAGGCACGGCTGCTCTGATATGTATCCTATGGGACTCTTGTTTGAAACACAGAAGTGAGATCGTATTTGAGTGGAAAGGAGAGCTTGTGCATAAAACTGGAGAATCACAGGAAGGAAAACAAACCTCCACCACAAAGAGGTAGACCCTTTCAAGTTTCTTAGAAAACTAATGCTCTGAGAATAGTTGTGGTGGAAATCAGAAGCTCATTCAACCCAGGTGGACTGTCCTTCAACAGGACTGACACCAAACTGATCTCAAATCAACAGGACGCGTTCAAGTTGATCTCTTCCCCCTAAACATATTTTCAGACATAATAAAAGCAATAGGAAATGGAACCCACAGATCAAGGAAGGTAGTCACATGTAGGAATCACCACCTTAAGATATAGAACCCATACCAATAAAGAGACGGTGCATTGCCATGGGGTCAAGGGCCTATGGAGAAGAGCTAGCGATGAGAGGTCAGGGGTACAAGTTCTGGGGAAAGGTCTCAGTGACCCAGGCTCGCCATAAATACTGCCATGTCATCAACATCCCATGGATGTGTCCAGGAATAAACTAAAGCTGCGCTTCCTTTCAGGACATCTAAAAGGTCAACAGATTCACCTGGAACTTCACTAATACGCATGGATGGAACAGATTGTTCCGACACACACAAAACAAGACTGTCAGGCAGAGGAGTATTAAAGGATGACCTGGGCTGTGTCCAGTAGGGCTGGTAGGATAAGAACCACACTCCAAGACAGACCTGGATGGGTGGACTCAGTGAAACAGTTATGGAAGCCTTCAGCTTGGTCAACCAGCAGAGTCACCTGTCCAAGCCTACCCTCAGGTTAGACACTGCAGATAGTGCAGTAGCAAAGGGTTTCAAACCCACCTCACCTGTCCCTCTGCCTGAGTCCCAGGAGGTCAGATGGAAAACAGCCCTTCCTAGTTCAGGCTTCACTAGAACAGCCAGGACTTCCGAAGGAAGTGCCATGTCATAGCATGGAATAAACTCTTTCCTCCACAGACAAGCAGCATTTGTTCACATTCAAATGATATCTCATAGAAACTCAAGGAGTGTGTACAAGATTAACTTACAAAAATATAAAGGTCATGTCATTTTCTTATCTTAAATACTAAACAAATAGAAATATAGTGAATTGTATTTCTGGAGATGTCCATTCACTGTTAGAAATGAGTCACAGTTATATTAAAATATTCACATCACAATGAAAACTCACACCTCACTATCCACTCCACTGCAATACACCAACGAGATATTGTAGATTTCTTCCACAATATTTTTCTTGGCAAACTCAAAATTTAGGTAACGAGCCAATATGGGCATATATTACTGCATGGGAAGGGATGCTTAAAAAGACAAAGCAACATTGCTCATAGATATCAGGATAAGCAAATGTCATATTAGCATGCTAAGCTACTCAAATCTGGCTGACATTACTGAGAGATGGGGATGAAAAGAGATGGGGATGAAAAGAGAATGGGATTCAAAGTCTGTAAAGAATCTTGTCACAGGAGAAAGTGAAATAAATGCCCTAACAGGAAGATGGATGTCTGAAACTTCAGCTATGGTAAATGAATAGCCTTGCTAGTGTAAGCTTATCTCTCCCTTTTCTACTAAAGAAAACCTCAGGTGGTTGGCACCTCTTGAACTTGAGTGTGTGTGTGTCAGAGGATGAGGAGGAAATGGCAACCCACTCCAGTATTCTTGCCTGGAGAATCCCATGAACTGAGGAGCCTCATGGGCTATAATCCACGACGTTGCGAAGAGTTGGACATGACTGAAGTGAGTCAGCATATGCAAGCAAGTGTCAGAGGACAAGGTCTCATGACACATCCTCCTCTAGACCCTGTTTTCAGCATGGCTGTGGAGGTCAGCACCACATGTTACCACATTTTACCAAAAATGGATGTGATGGGTCAGGTTCTGTCCTAAAGCTTTTCCCAAAGTCTTCTAAAAGAGTTCTAGTGACCAGTTAAGCTGCTTAGTCATGTTCAGCTCTTCGTGATTCCACGGACTGTAGCCCACCAGGCTCCTCCAAGGAATTTTCCAGGCAAGAGTACTGGAGTGGGTTGCCATTTCCTTCTCCAGGGGATCTTCCCGACCCAGTTATTGAACCCAGTTCTACCACGTTGCAGGCAGACGCTTTACCGTCTATGCCACCAGGGAAGCCCTCTAAGAGGGCTCAGCCCAAGCACAAAGTTCTTGTTACATGTGCCCGGAAGGGAATTACCTCGACCAGTGGAGTGAATGGCATTGGTGAATCCTATCCTTGCAGGGAAAACACCCTGTGATACATTCTACATGGCTCCTCACAGGGCTCCACTTGGGAATGGGCCAGGGGAGGTAACATCTCCACGCTGTGTCCATTATTGGCCATTATCCCCACCCAGTCTCATAGCCACACACTCAAACCTCATGTGTTACCTGGGATTGCTTCTAAATAAAGTACCTGGCCCAAGTCCAGGTCTCAGATTCACAGCTCCAAGATTTATACTCCAACAGCCTTCCAAATTCATTTCACTCCTAAGGCTTTCTTCACCCTACATAAGGGAGAACTAACTCTAAACTCTACCCTGAAAGCGACACAGCCCGAAAGTGACCAGCCACCAGCAGCAGGGTCAAATAAGAGGAAAAATGATGGCAAAGATGAATAGCTGGAGTAGAAGTCTGAGCGTACCCGTTCTGGACCAAATAATGACAAGCTGCCAGCAACAGTCAGGACACGAAAAGGAGATGGAAGCACCTCGCTGGGAGCCAGTGAGGAGTCCACTGAATGGAGCCATGGCATGCCAGGATAGCCCACCACTGAAGATGCCAAAAGGCTTACAACTGCTTTCTCAGGCATGAGGGAGAATTCTAAACACATGCCAGGAAGTATTAATAGGCCCAGAAATCTATTCTCATAAAGTCACTAGCAAGTGGAATCCTACCTCAGCAGTCGTCTGGGCTGATTGATCTGGTACCTTGTGTAGGGTGGGGTGTGAGAACACAGCTACTCCAGACTCAGTGGTTTTGTCCCCGACAATAAAGTGCACTCTCGGTCCACTGGCTGAATTCTTACCAGATCTACTGCCAGAGGAACAAAGATGCTTGATGCTTTGTACTTCACAGACTAACAAGGTCCTTGCTTCGAGCAGGCCTGTTGGTCAGCAGAGCTGCCAGGAGAGGCAAATCTGTCACCCTGTCTACTGACAGCATGTTCTTCTTGGGAAAAAAAAAAAAAAGTCCTAGCATTACTCATTTTCTTAGAGCCATTTCTCAGGATCTGAGTCATTTTCCCTAGAAAATCATCATCAAGAATAAACCAGGAAGGAGTTAATGCCCCACCCCCCATTGATCATATAGCCCACAGCTGCTTCTCCCGGAAAATGTCTGTCTCTGCTCATAGTTTGGGGGTAAAGGTCAGTTATACCCAGCTGTGTGATGCCATGGGACTATGCTGGTTTTAGAATTAATTCTGCCCACATCTCCTGAATGAGACTTAGCTACACACAACAGAAGGTACAAAGCTCTCGGTGATCACTGTCCCTCTCCAGCAGCACCTGAGACATCCCAGGGTCAGAGGACAACCAGGTCGAGTACAAAAGGTATCCAACATGCATGTCAATCAAAACACTAGCATTTTAAATGGAGCGGCTCCTCACATGTACATGCTCAGGCAGAAGAATCACCTCAAGACTTCGCAATTCCAGGAAAATCACCGTAAGAGCACTGTTTTCTTAGCAAATTGAACCTCCACTCCATAAAGAGACTATCAAGAAAAACACTCAGCATAAGTATTGTGTAAAACTACACATCAGCGGGAAAGAGCAGTGCTTATGGGGAGAAGAAAGCAGGTCTCTCCACCAATACTTCCTCTCTACAAAAGAATTTCTCTTGCAAAGCAATATTTTCGTGGAAGTTAGGTGGTGTAACTGGGGAGGGAGTATCAAAAATACCCACAGCCAAGGGGGAATTCTACACACACACAACTTTCAGCAAGCTGTTAAGATTTGAAGGCATAAAATTCCCCAGGTCCTATTTGGGAGAGGTTCCTATGGAGATAGGAGGAACATCCCTAAGGTCCCTTCCATAATAAAAGAACAGGAAGGAAAAAATAGAGAGCAGATGAGGAAGGACAAATAAAGATAAGATGGTTGTGCACAGTGTCAACTACTACTTATAAGAGCAGTTGAGCTTGGAGGCAGGTCTTTCTATAACTTCAATGCATGGGAGAGAGGAGATTCTTGCCTCCTGAAAGGCACTGCTTTGAGTTGGTGGTTAGGGAAATACCCAGAGATATAATGTGTTATATTCAATACCAGGGGAGACCATCTGATGGCACATCCCAGGAGAAGTAAAGGGTTAAAATCCTGACGTTCAAAAGATGGCCCAGGACACCCATCTTACTGTTCCAACAGAAGCTTTCCTCCTGCACCTGTGGTCCCCAGGTGCTCAGCATTTTGGGGGAGGGGAGGGGAGGGAAGAATAAAAGTTCAGGAATCACCTGACAGAAAGAAGCTTCCCACACCGAACTCCTCCCCAACTGTGATGATCAGAACTTTGTGTTGTGATTCAAAAATCAATGTAATTCATCAAGGTACGAAAGAACAAGATCATTTCAATAGACGCAAAAGCAGCCTTCAAGAAAATTCAACACCCATTCTTCATTTTCAAAACCACCAGCAAACTCAGAAAGGAAAGAAACTTCTCCAGCCTGACAAAAGGCATCAGTGACAGGCACAGCTAACATGCTTAGTGGTATAAATGCTTCCCTTTCAGTCTCAGGTTTAAATATCACAGTGACCAATTACCCGCAGTATAATCCAAGAGCCAGGGACCAGTAATAACGAAGATAAAAATAGCCTAAACAAACCTAGACTTTGCAGCCTCCATCCTTGAACATTTAATTGTGAGGTGCAAGAAGTTAAAGACAGCAAAGTAAATGATGAAAATATCACTTGGAACCAGTTGACAACACTAATAGGAATATAGCCCATGGAGACATTAAGTCTACACTCTCAGGAAGGAAGAGAAAGTCAGATTATACAAGAGGACCCAATTTCAGATCCAGATGTTTATCTTGCTGATACAAATCACATTCTCCCAGAAGAACCCTGTCCAGGCCGGGAAAACAAAACAAAACAAAATCTGATGTAGTCTGGATACACAGTAGCATTGGCTCATCACTGAAGAGCAAGCCAGACCCTCAGATCCACTGGAGGAAACACAAAGTACTGCCAGAGAATCCAAGAAGAGATGGAAGCACTTCTGCTCAGAGCTTCCCAGGTGGCCCTAGTGGTGAAGCACCCACCTGCCAATGCAGGAGATGTGAGACTCCGTTTCAATCCCTGGGTCAGGAAGATCCCCTGGAGGAAATGACAACCCACTCCAGTATTCTTCCTTGGAGAATCCCATGGACAGAGGAGCCTGGAGGGCTATAGTCCATAGGGTCACAAAGAGTCAGACACGACTGAAGTGACTTAGCATGCACGCTGCTCAGAGCTAATCTGTGAGGTCCCCTGCTTCACGGTAGCTCATGGATCAAAGGGCAGCCCAGAGAGATGGAACCCTTGTCGCCATGAACCATCAAGGAAGTCTAACAGTCTAATAAAAGTTAGTTTTTCCTGTGGCACCCATCTACCAGGGCGTCAGAAACACATTCCCTAGAAATCTACCACCAGGCACAAGAGTTCAGTCTAGGAAGACAAGCAGAATACAAATTCCAAGCCAGAAAATACACTAGACTAAGTTTTTGCCTCAAAAGACACACTGAAGCTCAAGCAAGGTGTCACTGTGGCAACTGGAACAAGTACAGAATTCTGCTCTATGTTTCCAGGCTGGACCCTGGCTGGCCAGAGCAGAGAGCGCTGCCATTGACCGTCATGACCACTGATCCCTCAGCTTGTCAGTCATGGTGCTGGTGGTGTCACAAGCAAGAACAAATGTTAAAGGACTCTGCCCACAACCTTCCTGGGTTCAATCTGCATTTCCAATGTACACTTTCCAGCAGGTATATCCTGTACCTTATGGTCTAAAAGCATCCATCAGCTAAGCAAATAGATTTACATCAACTCAGGGGGACCATCCTTTAATAGGATGGAAGCTGATACATGTTCTGATCTGTTCCACTCCAAACATGTGTTTGGACAGAGTAACCAAAACCCATGCAAAAGGAGGCCATGGATGAAGGTAGGCTATCACCTGAAGGTACCACACCACATTAAGATATGAACTCAGGACCCAAGAAATCACAGGAAGATGATCTCATGGCAGCATGAACCACCAGAGACCCGAGACCCAGGTGTGCAAGCCTTGGAGAAAAACCTGAGTAACCCAGGAAAATGTACCTTAGGAGGTACATCCAAGGTTACATTCTGAGATAGTCCACTCTCAACTATTATTTGAGGAGGGTGTTAACAAGAGAATGAGTTTTAAAAACTGGAAGTCATTCTTTGAATACAATAAGGTTAAGTATTATTAATTTTTGGTAACCAAATCTATACAGGCAGGGTTTGCAGAAAGCAGAGGGAGGGGTAAGGATCCAGGGACTCTAAAATTCTTCCTGTGATGGAGGCTCTTCCCCTCTCTGTAAGGGTGGAAAGGGAACACCTTGTTTCAGTCAGTTCAGTTGCTCAGTCATGTCCAACACTCTTTGCAACCCCATGGACTGCAGCACGCCAGGCTTCCCTGTCCATCACCAACTCCTGGAGCTTACTCAAACTCATGTCCATTGAGTCGGTGATGCCATGCAACCAACTCCCCTTGCTTCAGGAGGAGGAGAACCTGTGTTCCTTTGGTTAAGAGGGAAACCCAGGAGACTGGGCACACTCCTGGAGAGATGGGCCTCTTCCCCAACACCCTGGATTCTCAGGCCCCTGTTTGCATGCAGTCAGAGCTCAGTTGCACAGGGAATTAATACCTTAGGAGGTAACCACACACAAGGCAGCAGGTGGAGGGTGTGTAAATGACCAGACACTCGCCCCTAGGTTGAGTCAATTCTGAGATTCATTAGTTCCTCAGAAGATTCCTGTGGGATTGAACCCAGTCACTTCCATAGGTGACCAGCTCAGCAATACCCAATCCAGTGAAGCTGCTCCTACCATCCCACCTCTGGTTCACTCCTCCCTTCCCTGGGCTTCCTGGGATTACTTGAAGTACCAAACCAGAGAGACAGTCAAGTAGACTGTTAAGAAGCTCACCTCCGAATCAGACTTTTGAACATGTTATATGACAGAGGAGACTTGCCACAGACAGAATTAAGGCTTCTCATCAGCTGATCTTACATTAAGGAGGTAATTCTGGATGATGCCCGTGGGCACCATGTAATCACAAGAGTGATTGAGAGGATACAGTAGAAGAGAGGATGGGAAGTGGAGGAGAGGGCTCTTTCTAGATACAAGTTGACTCTGATCTTCAGAGTTAGGACATCTTTTTCTCAAAATTGAGGCCCAAGGCTTAGAAAAAACAAAACATCTTCTGTAAAACCAAAACGGACCACAATCCATGGACAGAGGAGCCTGGCAGGCTAAGGTCCATAGGGTCAGAGAGTTGGACAGGCCAGAAGTGACCCAGCACACACACACACACAGTATAAACAAAGATGTCTTCTCAGCTGGGAAGACCACGCAGCCCCTGTACACTTGCTTCAGCTCTTCAGCCTTGATAGGCTGCTAGTTCCAGGATTGAAGAAGGCAATGGCACCCCCACTCCAGTACTCTTGCCTGGAAAATCCCATGGACGGAGGAGCCTACCAGGGGTCGCAGTCCATGGGGTCGCTAAGGGTCAGACATGACTGAGTGACTTCACTTTCACTTTGATGCATTGGAGAAGGAACTGGCAACCCACTCCAGTGTTCTTGCTTGGAGAATCCCAGGGACAGCAGAGCCTGGTGGGCTGCCGTCTATGGGGTCACAGAGTCGGACACGACTGAAGCAACGCAGCAGCAGCAGTTCTGGGATGGTTGCATCACAGAGAAAGCAGTGGCCCGAAATCGAGCCGTGATCATCAAAAGCAAGCTGAGTAAGATCAGTCACATAAATGTTAAGAGTGCCAACCAGGGTGTGCCCAGCAGGGCTGACAGGGTGAGAACCACACTCCAAAATGAGATTCCTCAGGCACCGATATAAACGCTTCCCCTGAGAGAAGGGTTGGACTAGTGACAGAGCTGGGCTTCGCTGGTGGCTCGGATGGTAAAGACTCTGCTTGCAATGCAAGAGACCGGGTTCGATCCTTAAGTCAGGAAGAGCCCCTGGAGGGAGGCATGGCAACCCACTTCAGCATTCTTGCCTGGAGANATAAACGCTTCCCCTGAGAGAAGGGTTGGACTAGTGACAGAGCTGGGTTTCGCTGGTGGCTCGGATGGTAAAGACTCTGCTTGCAATGCAAGAGACCGGGTTCGATCCTTAAGTCAGGAAGAGCCCCTGGAGGGAGGCATGGCAACCCACTTCAGCATTCTTGCCTGGAGAATCCCATGGACAGAGGAGCCCGGTGGGCTACAGTCCACGGGGTCGCAGAGTCAGACACGACTGAGTGCTAAGCACGCGCGCACAGTGATAGGGCTGACAAAGGCGGGCCCTGCGGGCAGCGCAGCTGCAGAAGGCTTCACGCTCATCTCTCACGTCCGCCGGATTCAGTCTCAGGAGGTTCACTGGAAGGATAGCCCTGCCCAGTCCAGGCCTCACCAGAATCCATTGGACTGCCAGAGAAGCTGCAGTGTCAACAGTTTGGAATAAACTCACACTTCCCTCCACAGACGAGCATCGTTCACCCGTGTTCAAAGAATGACTGTTTTGAGAAGCTCAAGGAATGTGAGTGGAATCCACTTACAGAAACTGAAAGGTAATAAAGTAATTTATATTTTTGCTAATAAACTAATCCTAAATGAATAGGAATATAGCAGAACATTCCTGTAAGAAGAGGATGTCTAAGTAGTGAAGTGTAGATTCCATCCCTGTGAGAATATTTCAACATAACACCTCCATAACCATTCCACTGCAAGACAGGCACGAGATAGATTTTTGCATTGATTTAAAATCTAGTGAAATCTCTCTCACCATATTTATTTTCTTGGCTAACTCAGATCGAACTTTAGATAATGTATCAACATGATTTTATAGTCCTAGATGGAAAAGATTTCAAAAGAAAGCAAATACACACAGAAATAAGGGTAAGCAAATAAGCATCATGTATCAGGACTCTAAGGTACCTGACATTACTGAACGACCGAGATGACAAGGGAATAGATTTGAGGTCAATAAAGAATCTCTTCTCAGGACAGGGAAATGGACACCATCACAAGACGACAGGCGATGCGGACCCCAGCTATGGCGTATGAATAGCCTTGCTCGTGGAGACTAAGGTGTCCCTTTTCTACTGAAAGGAGAACCCAGGACGTTTGGCTTTCCTCAGAAGTGGCTGGGTGTGTGGCAGAGGATGGGGAGATCCCCTGGTGGAGGGCATGGCAACCCACTCCAGCATTCTTGCCTGGAGAATCCCATGGACAGAGGAGCACCGGTGGCCTACAGTCCACGGGGTCGCAGAGTCAGACACGACTGAGTGCTAAGCACGCGCGCACAGTGATAGGGCTGACAAAGGCGGACCCTGCGGGCAGCGCAGCTGCAGAAGGCTTCACGCTCATCTCTCACGTCCGCCGGATTCAGTCTCAGGAGGTTCACTGGAAGGATAGCCCTGCCCAGTCCAGGCCTCACCAGAATCCATGAGACTGCCAGAGAAGCTGCAGTGCCACAGTTTGGAATAAACTCACACTTCCCTCCACAGACGAGCATCGTTCACCCGTGTTCAAAGAATGACTGTTTTGAGAAGCTCAAGGAATGTGAGTGGAATCCACTTACAGAAACTGAAAGGTAATAAAGTAATTTATATTTTTGCTAATAAACTAATCCTAAGTGAATAGGAATATAGCAAAACATTCCTGTAAGAGGATGTCTAAGTAGTGAAGTGTAGATTCCATCCCTGTGAGAATATTTCAACATAACACCTCCATAACCATTCCACTGCAAGACAGGCACGAGATAGATTTTTGCATTGATTTAAAATCTAGTGAAATCTCTCTCACCATATTTATTTTCTTGGCTAACTCAGATCGAACTTTAGATAATGTATCAACATGATTTTATAGTCCTAGATGGAAAAGATTTCAAAAGAAAGCAAATACACACAGAAATAAGGGTAAGCAAATAAGCATCATGTATCAGGACTCTAAGGTACCTGACATTACTGAACGACCGAGATGACAAGGGAATAGATTTGAGGTCAATAAAGAATCTCTTCTCAGGACAGGGAAATGGACACCATCACAAGACGACAGGCGATGCGGACCCCAGCTATGGCGTATGAATAGCCTTGCTCGTGGAGACTAAGGTGTCCCTTTTCTACTGAAAGGAGAACCCAGGACGTTTGGCTTTCCTCAGAAGTGGCTGGGTGTGTGGCAGAGGATGGGGAGATCCCCTGGTGGAGGGCATGGCAACCCACTCCAGCATTCTTGCCTGGAGAATCCCATGGACAGAGGAGCACCGGTGGCCTACAGTCCACGGGGTCGCAGAGTCAGACACGACTGAGTGCTAAGCACGCGCGCACAGTGATAGGGCTGACAAAGGCGGACCCTGCGGGCAGCGCAGCTGCAGAAGGCTTCACGCTCATCTCTCACGTCCGCCGGATTCAGTCTCAGGAGGTTCACTGGAAGGATAGCCCTGCCCAGTCCAGGCCTCACCAGAATCCATGAGACTGCCAGAGAAGCTGCAGTGCCACAGTTTGGAATAAACTCACACTTCCCTCCACAGACGAGCATCGTTCACCCGTGTTCAAATAAGAATGACTGTTTTAGGTGAGACACAAGGTGAAGGCCCACTGGTGAGGAGCACTGGCTGAGATGCAGGCAGCAGCAGCAGCCGGGTCTGACGAGGAGACCATGGGCACCTCAACTTCCTGGGGCCTGCTCACCGACGTCCCAGCTCCGCACCACGAACCACAGGAGGCTCCATCCAGGCCCAGACCAACTGCCCATTGAGATGCTCCAGGAGGTGCTGAGGTACCTGCCCCCAAGCACGCTGCTCCGGCAATGCTGCCAGGTGTGCTGGCGCTGGCGAGACGTGGTGGACGGCTGGGACCTGTGGCGGAGCATCCTGACCTGGAAACACCCCGACCTGTGTGGCCCGTCATCCGCACCTGCCTGCCCCCTGCTGACGACTCCGGGCCCCGCATCCTGGGCCACTTCTGCGAGTGCAGACCCATAGGACGCAAGCTCACCGCAAAGCCCCTGGGCAAAGACCTCTGGAACTGTATGATGCTGAGCTGTAGCGATGGCTCGGAGGAAGAGGAAGAC
>SJYA01005294.1:0-25725 GCA_006410615.1 Neotragus moschatus
ATATGCTGCTTAGGTTTGTCATAGCCTTCCTTCCAAGGAGCAAGCGTCTTTTGAATCTCATGGCTGCAGTCACTGTCTGCAGTGATTCTGGAGCCCAAGGAAATAAAGTCTGTCACTGCTTCCAGTTTCCCCCTTCTGTGTGCCATGAGGCTAAGCTGGGAAGATGCTACAGGGGTGAGGGTTTGAGGGGCACCTAAGGGGTGCTTCTACATAACATTTTGTGGCACGCAGGCCTCAAAGGTGGAGATCAGACTCTGAAAGGGATCAAGGACCATCTCCTGACTCCCTGTGCTCTTTGGGTGCTGATTTCACCAACCATCCTCTCTCCACAGCCACGGACAGGGGTTTCCCTCCCCCGCCCCAGGTCTTAGTCAGGATGGTCAGTACTTGGGGCTCACCTGGTGGCCTTTGTTTTCTTTTTTTTCCCAATATGCCTATTTTTTTAGTTAGGCAAAAATTCATATTTTCTAAAATATGTATATTATTTTTATTATTTAACTATATATATATATAGAAAAGCTTTTCTAATGCTTGATTAAGGCTTGAGGAAGAACATAGAAAGAAGAGATGGAGAAATTGGAAAACTAAATGAAATGGGAACACTGAATAGGAAATTGAAGCGAAACAAACTAGATAGGCCTTTGTTTTCTCTTAATGACCGTTAGGGGAGGGTGTCCCTCGTGCCAGGCTGGAGTCGGGGCAAGTCTTCACTTTCAGGAGCTCACGAGCGCACAGCACCATGGGGTACGTTTGGGGAATAAACACCGGATGTGCTGGGAAAGGGGAGGCGCCTGACGTGGGTTCTCTTTCTAAATTGGACCAGAGGTTATTNCTTAATGACCGTTAGGGGAGGGTGTCCCTCGTGCCAGGCTGGAGTCGGGGCAAGTCTTCACTTTCAGGAGCTCACGAGCGCACAGCACCATGGGGTACGTTTGGGGAATAAACACCGGATGTGCTGGGAAAGGGGAGGCGCCTGACGTGGGTTCTCTTTCTAAATTGGACCAGAGGTTATTTTCTCTTTAAGAAAAGGGGTTTGAGGTGGAGTCAATGGCGACTGCCAGGCGGGTTTGTGCCAAGGGGCACCTTCAGGGACTGCTGCCGCTGGTGCCCCCATCCCCGTGGTGAGCCACTGCTGACCTCCAGCACGAGCTGGAAAGAGCAACGGTTGAGACACGGAGATACAGACGGCGAGACAACCTGGAAAAGGAAACAGACATAAACCAAAGGACTCCAAGGGTCACGGGCAAGCAGCAGAAGCTGAGAGAAGAGCGCGGAAAATGTTTTCCCTGAGACCCTCCAGGATGGGCCAGCTGTCTGAGAAACCTTAATTCTGGCCTGTGGTTTCCAGAACTGTGAGACATGTCTTTTGGTAAAAAAAAAGAAGAAGAAGAAGAAAAGGGGTTTTGGGGGGAAGTTGGTTGGTTGAACTTTGCTCTTACTTTTGGGTATTTGGAGGCAGAGTTCTCTTTCCTTGAGACGAACCATATATGGAATAAATTCCCAGAAGACAGAAGTCATTTAGCAGATTTCCAGGAGGGAGGGCTATTTTAAAACAGGAAAGGCATTTCACAAGAAAGGGACTGAGAATAAAGTCCTTCCATCCCTACATTAACTCTGGATTCTGAAGAGAAAGCACCACCAAGGTCTCCCCATCTCATCCAGACGGAGGCCTGGGAGCCGCGAGACTCTTGATTACAGACCTTGGCCAGGCGAGGGGGGAGCCGAAATTCAAGGTGAAGGGAGGCCCGAGGAGGAGAGAGACGTTCTGCCATCGAGATCAGCTCGAGATCAGCTCTGTGTCGGCCCCCCCGCCCCGCTCTCATCTGGAGACAATGGACGTCAGAGGAGAGCACAAGGCGGATCACAGCAAACAGACTTGGCAGAAATCAGAGCCGGTCACCGACCTCGGCGCCGGGGGAAAAACCCATCGGGGAGGCGGGGTACAGCCAGGAACGCAGGGTGCCTCCCGGCCCCCCGGTTTGTACGCGGCCCTCTCTTGGGATGAGCGATTGTTGATCTGCGAGCAGTAAAGTAAGAGCCGCACATAAACAAAACCCAGTGACTTAAAAAATGAGACCATTAGTGTACCGCGTATGCTGCTCATCCTTCCGCCCCGAGACGCGTGAAAAATCCTTTCTCCAGGGCCAATTAGGATCCTCCGCCATTTGCTCAAGCAAAGCCACTTATTATAGGTGACAGCATAATGCTAAAAAGACGCTTAGAAATAAAACCCAGGCTGTAATCGTTTGGCTGAATAAGACTCCCTGCTTTTGACGGCCTCATATATCTGTTAACAATTCTTCTTTCCGCGAAGGCTACGTCTCCGTTTACTATTTATTTTGGTGCATGTGGGGCTGGGGGAGGGGTGCGGTGGAGGGGGCTCTCCATCCACAGCTCGGGTGTGTCAAAAACCTCCTGTGTCTTCAGCGTCTTTACGTCAGCTTGGGTGTGTGTTTGAGTCCCCGTCCTGCTTGGCTGGTGGGAACACGAGAGGGTTTTTGCGACTGGCTACCACCTTGGCTTCTTCTGTAAGTCGATCCTGGGATTTGGAGTTCCCGGTGGGGCACAGAGAACTGGGGGCTGCATGGGTCAGAGACCGGTGAGAAGAGACACCCAGCGCCAGCTCCTACGGACCCTCGAGTCTGGAGCTCGCTTGTCTGCCCCTGAACCAGCTCTGGGGCGGTGGACGGTCCAGGCTGAGATCCACACCCCGGGGACATCACTGGCCGTCGCCTCTGAGGTCTGGGCACAGTTTGGGGCCTACAGGCCTGGCCCAGGCCCCGCCGTTGAGGGGGGCTGTAGCTCTTCCCGCACGTGCCCAGGAGACGCTGCTTTTTCATCTGCGAGAAACTCCCTCTGCTTCCGTGTTGCCCCCAGAAGCTCACTTCTCTCAGCAGACTGTATTCCCAATGAGCTGAGCCCTGGGCCTGGGGTTGGGAGGGAAATGGGCCTATGTACAGTTGTTGCTGTTTAGTTGCTAAGTTGTGTCGGACTGTTTGCAACCCCGTGGACTGTAGCCCGCCAGGCTCCTCTGTCCATGGGATTCTCCAGGCAAGGACACTGTAGTAGGTTGCCATTACCTTCTCCAGGGGATCTTCCGGATCCAGAGATCGAATCCCTGTCTCCTGCGTCTCCCGCACTGAAGGCAGTTTCTTTGCCACTGAGCCATTGGGGAAGTCAAATATAGTTGACTTACAACTATATTTTTATTAAAAAATTCTGCTTCAGGTGTACCACCATGTGATTCACGTATGAATCAGTTATATATATATATATATAACCGAACTGCTTTGCTGTATACTTGAAACACAATTTTTAAATTGAAATATAGTTAAGTCAACTGTACGTCAATACAATTTTTTAACAAAACCACTGAATTGCACCCTTTAAATGGTAAATCTGGAGAATGAAATGGCAACCCACTCCAGAATTCTTGCCTGGAAAACCCCATGGACAGAGGAGCCTCGTGTGCTATGGTCTATGGGGTTGCAAAGAGTCGGACCCGAACTGGTGACTGAACCATGACAAAATGGTAAATGATACGGCACATGACCTCGATAAGCTGCTAAAAAAGAGAAAGACAAGCACGTGCCTCTGGCCGATCCTCAGGGCCTCTGCAGCTGCCGTTGTTGGTGAGCGTTGCAAGAGCGCGATGTCCTGGGGAGAGTTCTTGGTCAGCCCACACTTCGGCGTGTATGGTGTTGGCTTTGGCCCCACGTGTTTATCAGAGTGGATGCCTCCATCAGTTTGAAAGCCAGAGTCAAGCGCCCCCCCACCCCCGACAAAGCCTGCCCTGGAGACCGGCGTGAGAAGCCCACCAATGCTGCAGGGTTTCTGTCCAATCTGGGTTAAGGTCCTGGTCTTTGGGGGGACAAACAGACAACTGGAGCAGATGGAAAAGGCACTGCCTTGCAGAGAGCTCGAAGCCCACCGAGGAGCCATGAGATGAGCGGTGAGATGCCGTGGTCGCTGTACTTTACCAGCCATTCTCTGCCTCCCCCAGGCTGCATCTAGCCAGTGACCTTGCCTTGTCCCCCATTGCGCCTGAGGAAGAAGGCTGAAGTCCCCACGCTATTGGACATCTTCCCAAGTATCCAGCTCAGAGACCATGGTTTTAGGGCCATGAATGTAACTCTGAGGGGAAAAAATTACCTTCTAGAGGAGACGCTGGGCTAACCTGGGCAGGATGACTCTGGGCTCACAAAGCAGCTAGTTAATATGAATTACATTATTTTGTTTGGCTCAAAAATGGTCCCAAGTCTTCTTTATCATCTGTGTCTCAGCAGCTCCCCAGAAACCTTTCAGTTGCTCTCATCAACAGATTAGAGAAACCCACCGAAGAGGGTCTCAGGACTGTACTGCTACGCTCGTACGCCTCCACTCCCAAGAAATCTGGGTCATTCTGTGTTTTACTGAGGGCTTTCACTGCCTGTGTTCATTTGCTGTGATTGTGCTGGTGGCCAAAGGGTGAGAAGGAATCCAGGATTCTGCAAAGTCGAGTTCCCAGGTGGAGCGAGAGAGGCCTCTATTGAAGGCAAGTGGCTTTGGGGGCCAGCACCCCACTCCCCCGTGCTTTACACAGGCGGCCTTGGCCCTCTGATACGGTCCTGTGACTTTGGACAAAGCAACTGCAATTCCCACCTCTATGAGCCCGTAGTGACAGCCTGTTTTGATGAAAGGGATAGTCAGTTATGAACTGGACATCAAACAATAAAGAAAACCCGTTAAAATGTTTGTGTCGTGGGTTATGTGAGGTCCGGGCAAGGGGGCCCAAGACAGAAAGACCACCCCATGACCCCGCAAGTTTGAAATATGCCCGGGCATGCCCGAGCATGCCCAGATTACTCAGGAAGAGAACCCTAGCCCCGACCCCCGCCCAAACAGTAACTAGGGGCGGGCTGACATTCCAAAAGCCAACCCCATGACCTGGCTCAATCAAGCGCCGACACGGAGCCCTTGGCCGCCAACCACCGTTGCAGCTCACACTTTTCACCTTATTTGGAAAGGATCCAGCTTGAGCAACGACCCCGGCTATAAAGCCCCGTCCCCACCTCACATACCTGGCAGACTCCCTTTCTTTGCTCGCCTACCCCCGGGAGTTCTGCCTGAGAGCGACTGCCCAATAAAGGCCTTGATCAAGGGTCCCTAGGCGTGGTTCTTCTCCCGGCAGCGTTTCTTACAGGTTACGATCTTGGGTTTTATTCCACACAGGGACAGTGGACTGAAAATTCACTCTAAATTCATCTGCTGTAAATCTAAAGGGCAGAGGGGCACAGAGCGTGTTTCCACGTCCCGCCCCTCGCCCCATCCTCTGTCTGTCTTGCTTTGGTTCTGCGGCTGTTCAGTTGCTAAGTCGTGTCCGACTCTGCGACCCCACGGACTGCAGCCCCCCAGGCTCGTGTGACACCAAGTGCCACCAGCGGGGGAAGCTCCCCCAAGCCAAGCTTTTCACTGGACGCCAGCACTCGCTGGCGACTCCGTGTGGCCCCTCTGGAGGTTAACATCCCCCTACTCGAAGCTCCAGGCCTATTTAACATTTTGACTATTCGCTGTGGCCCGAGGTCCCCTGGAGGAGGGCACAGCCACTTACTCTGGTACTGTTGCCTGGAGAGTCCCAGGGACAGAGGCGCCTGGCACTTANCCAGCACTCGCTGGCGACTCCGTGTGGCCCCTCTGGAGGTTAACATCCCCCTACTCGAAGCTCCAGGCCTATTTAACATTTTGACTATTTGCTGTGGCCCGAGGTCCCCTGGAGGAGGGCACAGCCACTTACTCTGGTACTGTCGCCTGGAGAGTCCCAGGGACAGAGGCGCCTGGCACTTACACAGGACCTCCGGTGAAACAAACACTTCTATCAGGCATGACATTCCCAGGGCTCTGAGATCACCTCCCAAAGCTGAGGGCAAGGAAGGGCCAGACTTCTTGGGGGCAGGTTAAATTCTTTGTGACGCTGTGAGGGCCCCATGAAGATGTNCACAGCCACTTACTCTGGTACTGTCGCCTGGAGAGTCCCAGGGACAGAGGCGCCTGGCACTTACACAGGACCTCCGGTGAAACAAACACTTCTATCAGGCATGACATTCCCAGGGCTCTGAGATCACCTCCCAAAGCTGAGGGCAAGGAAGGGCCAGACTTCTTGGGGGCAGGTTAAATTCTTTGTGACGCTGTGAGGGCCCCATGAAGATGTCCTAGAAATTAACCTGGGAGACTCCCAGGTTAATACTTGGGAGTTTCACACCCCCAAGTTGCAAGGTAAACCTGTTACAAAATACAGAATCATAGGACTCTGGAATTTGGGAAGAACTTTAAGAACCAACATCAGTGGCTATCAGGAAAATGCCAATCAAAACCACAACGAGACACCACTTCACACCAGGTAGGACAGCTAGGATCAGAAACTCAGACGAAAACAAGAGCTGGGGGACTTCCCTTGCAGTCCAGTGGTTAAGAATCTGCCTTCCAGGGAACACGGGCTCCATCCCTGGTCGGGGAACCGCGATCCCACATGCCACCAAGCAGCTAAGCCCGAGCGCTGGAGCTAGTGAGCCCGCGTGCACAGGCGAGAAGCCTGTTGCATGAGCCACAGCTAAGGCCGGATGGGGCCCAAGACAGAGAAATCTTAAAAACAAACTAGGGTTGGCAAAGACGTGCAGAAATCAGAGCCGTCACCTGCTGCTGGTGGGAGTGGAAAGCGGTGCAGACGCTGGGGAAACAGTCTGGCTGTTCATCAGATGATGAAACGTGGACTCGCCACATGGCCCAGCCTTCCATCCTGGGTCCCAAGCAAGACTCCTGGGCCAGTCCTGTCTGCATTAGAGCCTCCTCAGGCTGGGGCTCAGGTCGAGGGGGGACATCTCCCCACTTGTCACCACCCATCATCACCCCGGAGCAGAGAGGCAAGAGAGCCGTGTTTGCCGAAGACCACACTTAGCAAGCCTGTCTTCACCTGAGTCTTTGCCTCTGAAAGAAACTACAAACGGGGGAAAACTCCTTCGGAGGCCGGTGTGGGGCTCAGAGTCGGTGGAACAGGCCAAGGTGGGGGCCGGCCAGGCTCTGCAGGGGCCACGGCCGCTCTGACCACAGACAGGCTCTGCCGTCCCTGCTCCAGGCGGACACAGAATCGGCTCCTGCTCTGCCGAACTGTTGTGAAAAGCCATATAGTTAGCTGCGTAGCAGGCAATCCCCTTGATTGTAACCCTGTGGATTTATGCAGAGAAGGACGGAGACCCGGCCCGGGGCAGGTCCAGTCACGTGCTCCCAGGTCCGCTGCACGCCCCGCCTACGACGCATCCTTCTGGGCCGGCCTCCTCCGTTAGGCTGTGACCCCACAGCCAAGCCGGAAAATGGCTTGCTCATAACCACAGCTGGAAAATTAAATTTTATTTTCGACACATCTTTACCCTTCTTGCTGCTGATCTGTCTGGCTCCGAGCCAGTNGACGCATCCTTCTGGGCCGGCCTCCTCCGTTAGGCTGTGACCCCACAGCCAAGCCGGAAAATGGCTTGCTCATAACCACAGCTGGAAAATTAAATTTTATTTTCGACACATCTTTACCCTTCTTGCTGCTGATCTGTCTGGCTCCGAGCCAGTCTCCCCATGGCTGTGGTTTTAATATGTGGCCATAAACCCCTCAGAGTTACAGCCGCTCCAAGCTGGTCCTGGTGTCGCTTTCCTCAACACAGTTAATTAAATTCCGAGCACACGGAGATGGTAAAACCCCTCCGCTGAGAGAGTGGGGTGGACGCATCCGGGCGAACATTCGCATTATCTTTTTACAATGGTGTTGGCACCGAATGGGCGGAGGCTGTCTCGGATTGGGCAGAAAGCACCGCTTCTTCGTTCCTTCAAAAAAATTCTACGACGCGTCCACCTCTAGAGATCAGCCCCAAGGAAATGGAGATGTGGACCCCCCCAAAAGGCTTTTATTGAGAATGATGGTGGCAGCAGGGTTGGTTTTAGCCCCAAACTGGGGACAACTCAGGTGTCTGCCCCCAGGAGACGGGCTAAGCATCCATACAAGGGACCATTTCTTATAACAAAAGGGGACAAATGACATGAGAATACAGACTGGATGAGTCCAATCTATGAAGGTCAATGGCCAGCCAGACTAATCTGCGGTCATAGACGTCAGAATGGTGTTCCCTCACGGGGGTGTGCAGCCTGGCTTGAAAGCGGCCCTCAGGAGTTTCCCATGGCGATAAAACTATTCCCTATCTTGAGTGGTGCAGTGGTCATGCGGGTATATATGTGTTTTTTTTTTCTTTTTAAAGGCTTGTTTTGGTGTGTACCATTTTAAAAGTCTTCATTAAATTTGTCAAAACACTGCTTCTGCTTTACGTTGTGGTTTTTTGGCCGTGAGGCGTGTGGGCTTAGCTCCCTGACCAGGGATGAAACCTGAACCCCCTGCAATGAAGATTTAAGTCCAACCACTGGAAAGGCAGGGAAGCCCTGGTATATATGTTTACCAGAGCTCATTCGCCGTGTGCTTATGGCCTGGGCATTTTACTGTGTATAAACTTATTTCCTAATCAACAGACGTTCCAAGATGACACAACCCTGAGAATTACCAGGAATTTAAGTGTCCAGCCTGCTTACCTTTCAGAATTCAAGTCCTCAGGTTCAGGTCAGTGCTTGCGAGCAGGGACCATAACTCAGGTGGGGGTCATCTGCAGTGTTCCCTTGGAGAGAGTCACCCCATGGATCTTCAGGGTTTTCTTACACACCCCCTCGAGATGTTCCCTGGGGACTAGAGCCTGAGGGACTCATTTGCCTCTAGGGGTCCGCCTGCTGGAAAGAAATGTGTTTATTAAGTGGCTCCTGAATGTGTCCAAGGCTGGATGCTAAGAAAAATAACTCCGCCTTTCAGAATTCAGCTGGGGCACCTCTGCTGCCCAGGGCCAGCGGAATAACTATGACGAGAGCGGATGCTGAGAGCTGCGGGTGAGGCCGTGCAGGACCGACCCGTAGCTCGCTGGATGCCATCCTGTATTTACGGCCAAGTCTCTTGTGGGGTCGGCGTGGCTGGGTGTGAGACGGAGGCCCACTGGTCACTTTCAGGGCCCTTTTAGGGTCTGTGTAAAAGGGGAGATTGTGTTGAAAAGCAGAGACATTACTCTGCCAACAACGGTCCATACAGTCAAGGCTGTGATCTTCTCAGTGGTCACATATGGTTGTGACCTGGAGAGAACTGGACCATATGGTTGTGAGAACTGGACCGTAAAGAGGGTAGCATACCAAAGAACTGACTCCTTCGAACTCTGGTGCTGGAGAAGACTCCTGAGGGTCCCATGGGCAGCAAGGAGAGCAAACCAGTCAGTCTTAAGAGAAATCAGCCCTGAATACTCACTGGAAGGACTGACGGTGAAGCTGAAACTCCAGTATTTTGGTCATCTGATGTGAACAGCTGACTCATTGGGAAAGCCCCTGATGCTGGGAAAGACTGAGGGCAGAAGGAGAAGAGGGCATCAGAGGGTGAGGTGGCTGGATGGCATCACCAGGAACTTGGGCAAACTTCAGGAGATGGTGAGGGACAGGGAGGCCTGGTGTGCCACCGTCCACGGGGTCACAAGAGTCGGANCCTGATGCTGGGAAAGACTGAGGGCAGAAGGAGAAGAGGGCATCAGAGGGTGAGGTGGCTGGATGGCATCACCAGGAACTTGGGCAAACTTCAGGAGATGGTGAGGGACAGGGAGGCCTGGTGTGCCACCGTCCACGGGGTCACAAGAGTCGGATACAACTGGGCGACTGAACAACAACAACCACCTTTCCTTTTTCATTAGAGTCT
This sequence comes from Neotragus moschatus, assembly GCA_006410615.1. Taxonomy (NCBI): domain Eukaryota; kingdom Metazoa; phylum Chordata; class Mammalia; order Artiodactyla; family Bovidae; genus Neotragus; species Neotragus moschatus. The sequence goes on from SJYA01005294.1 coordinate 9,785, forward strand.
GTGCCTAGGTGTGTACGGGTACCGAGCTCTACCCAGTGTCTCCCCGAGACGGCTAACCCAACGTGGCCAGACACACTTCTCTGTCCCCGTCAGACGGTTCCTCCGACTCCCTGTCATTGCTCCTGCCCTCCACCCACACGCTCAGACACAGGCCCTAAATGCTGCCCCTGACTGACTGTTTTAAACACCCCCATCCCATCCAGTGGCAAGGCTCCTCGGTGTCATCTCCCAGACCTCTCAGGCCCAGCCAGCTTCTCCACGTCTGCTGAGCTCTCACCCACGAGGACCTCAGCCTCCTCGCTGGTAGCCCGGCCTCCATTTTCGCCCTGTGTGTGTCCCCGCCCATCACCCCGCTCAGTGGTTTCCCACTGCAGAGAAATCACAGCCCAGCTCCATCCCGTCTACAAAGCCCTAAGGATCTGGGCCTGCCCGCCTCCCCCGACTTTTCTGCACCCCAGCTACCCTGGCCTTCACCCTGGGTTCACGGAGCCCGTTCTGGCCCTCCACCTGGGACACTCTGTCCTAAGGCTGCCTCCTCCAAAAGGCCTTCTGGAATACCTGACCCCACGTGTGCCCTCCACCCAAGCCAGTCCCCAGCCTCTGCCCAGCCCCCGCTCCCTAGCCTGGGCCCACTGTCGTGCTCCCACCCAGTGTTTCACTGTCTGCATTTATCTTGCTTCTTCACTGGTTGACTTGTTTCCTGCTCATCTGCCTCCTCCCCACCCTGGAATATTTACACAAATTTGCAGGGCTCGGTGCAAAAGGGAAACGCAGGTGACCTAGTTCAAACAGCAGAAAGACTTGCGATCAGAACAGGAAATCAAGCGTGTGGCCCTGTGTGTCTGCTCAGGCCTCCCGCCTGGGAGCCGGCCCGTCTCTGCCCGTCACGCCTGGAAGGAGCGCGTACTGAGGCCACAGACCTCGTCCTGCTTGTCAACGCTGGACCAGTGGCGGCGCAAGGCAGGGGAACAGGATAAAGAACCCCATCGGGAGGCCCCAGCTCCGGACCCAGCCCTGTGACGCAACCCCTCAACGTTCAGCACCCCAGGGTTCCCCAGCCCTGCCCCCCACTTTTCTGCAGTCCCCTAGGATCCCCTAGTCCTGACCCCCCGCTTGCCCGTAGCCGCCGGGGTTTCCCGCCTGCCCAGCTGGACGGGCCTCCACGCTTCACAGCCTGGCCAGCAGGTGCGTGGAGCTCACAGATGACCACAGCCCGGAGTCGTAACTTCCAGCTCCATATCTTTTTATACCTGCTCTTAGTTCACGTGGGCTCTGAGCCTCTCAGGCCGTCCTAATAAAGCGCAGGCCGGGGAGGAGGCAGATGGGGCCCATCTGGCTTCACACGATGGTCTATAAAAAGGGCGAAGAAAATCGTGGCTATTTACGCCTGCGCTGCTGGATCAGCGCCCCATCGTCCACGTGCTCCAGCTCCTGGACGCGGAGAGACCCAGCTGTCATCTCTCCCCTCCCCGGCGGCCTCAGACTCTTCTGCCCGCACGAGCTCATCCCAGGCCCCTGCCCTCTTGATATTTTGCAGAAGAAGGCTTCCTTGGCGATGGACGAGGGGAAATGTCTGAAGCACAGTCACGGCCGTGCAGCCTCTACGTGCCCATGGGGCGTGTGGGTGCGTCTAGTATGAACCCTCTGTTGGCCAGAACTGCTGAAGCAGGGGGGCGGATGGGGGGTTCAGGGGACCTGAAACAGCCGGAGATACTCTGATCCCTCAGACTGAGCAGAGTGAAAGTGAAAGTGTTAGTTGCTCGGTCGGGTCCGACTCTTTGCGACCCCACGGGCTGCAGCCGCCAGGCTCCTCTGTCCATGGGATCCTCCAGGCAAGAATACTGGAGTGGGCAGCCATTCCCTTCTCCAGGGGATCTTCCCGATCCAGGAACTGAACCTGGGTCTTCTGCGCTGTGGGGAGAGTCTTTACAGTCTGAGCCACCAAGGAAGCCTAGACTGAGCAAGAAAAGGGCTCCTATTTCACGGCGGTTCTAAGCACGCTTTTGAAGCCCGAACTGACTTTCCTGCTTTTGCTGGTCTGGCCTCTGAATATAAATCTTCCGAGGACCTAAAGATCAGGTGGGCTGAAGTCATCACTGTCGGGGAGAGGAGATTGGCCTGAATTCTTGGGGGAGGGTTAGCGTTGGTGTGCAGGTAGGTGTCTAAGCCCCTAATTCTCCAGGGAACAGGCTGTGGTCTGGGGTCTTCGCCACTTGCCGTGGGGTGGGCCCCTCGCAGGGCGGGCCTCAGGCTGCACGCGACATTCCTCATTGTCACCTGGGGCCGAGTGTGCCATAGCTGGCTGAGACACGGGGCACAAGACCGGAGTTGCCCTCCCAGGGGCCCTTTCAGCTTCCCTTCCAAGAATTTCAGCTCTGTGTTCATTCTGCTATCTTCTGGCCCCTTCTGCCTCAAAGGCAAGTGCAGCTGAAACACGAATGGCTGAGCAAGTGCCACCTGGGGCCTCCCCCTGCTGGGCTCTGAGTGGCTGGGACCTGCTGGCAGGGCTCCCAAGGTGTCACTCCCCCACGTCCCAGGGGTGGGCGGGAAATGGGACAATCAGTAGCCAATGGTAGGAACGTAGTTTCACGAGCAGCGGACAGGAGGGGTCTGCCCGGGGCCTCTCACACCCCGTATGGAGGCCACCAGCCAGGGAAGGCCTGGAATCTTACACAGGGAACCCGTTCAGATCCTAGCTGCCTTAACATACAGCTATTTTAACTTCAGCAAAGAGATAAATTGTATTTTGGGGGCCACCATGGGTGCAGGTATTTCCGCGTTAACTTGTCTTTACGTTCTAAAAACGATCTCAATTCAGAGGCACACTTTCTACATCTTAGATGCTGGCATGATTGCAAGGCGCCAAACGGTATTTTTCAAAGCCATCCGAGTATGAAATGAACAATGAATGTGAAAAAGGGCTTTAAGCCTATTAGCTGTGATTAACTCCTGTCTCGGGTCTAGAGGGAGGGAAAGGAGGCTGTCAGCTCATGGAGGCTGTGTTTGACTCGCTTCTGGCCAAGAGCACCGACAGGAGGAGCCACCCTGTGTCGGCGCCCAGCCTCCGGCCTGGGGGACGTTGGGCCATCTCCCCCAGTGGACCCCAGGATTCTGCTGCGTCAGCTTCTACTTGGGTCCACTCATTTCTCAAGACTTTCCTCAGCTATCACCCTGTCCAAGAAGGTTCTGGAAATATGAGCCCTAGCTTTGTACCTGATTCAGGGCCCTGCACAAAGCTGGGGTTCAAATTATTGTTGCCGTTTAGTCGCTAAGTCATGTCCGACTCTTTGCAACCCCACGGAGTCCTCTGTCCACGGGACCCTCCAAGCAAGAACACTAGAATGGGTTGCCATTTCCTTCTCCAGGGGATCTTCCTGACCCAAGGGGTCGAACCCAGGTCTTTTGGATTCTTTATCATCTGGGTCATCAGGGAAGCCTGTCCAGAAGGAGCTCAGCCGTTAATGGAAACCATCAGCTCTTGGCCAGTGAAGATCCCCATTCAGGGGCGGGAAAGGACGGGAAAGGCAGTGTCTTTAACAGCTGTCAGTAGGGTTCAACCTGAAAAGTCAGCACCAGCTGGCGCCTCTATTCCAAACTCGTCCAAGAAGTGGGGCTGAGCCGCAGTGGGTGGATTTATTGTGGAAACAGTCTCCACGCTCCTGGCTGCGCCTCGGCGTTCTCGGTGCCGAGACAGCTTTGGATGGAGATGAATGTGGTCTCCCCAGAGCAGCGGACAGACGTGGCTTCCAGGAAATGAGCAAAGGTGGAGCCTGGAATTCCAGAGTTGTGAATCCACCTGGGCCGGGGGCTTGGCAAAGGGCCCTGTTTCCTCCTCCGGCCAGGCATACCCTCTCCTCCCGTGGGGACCCAGTAACTGCCCCGGGTCCTTGCTTCTTTCCTCTTTATTTTCCTGGCTCCACCCCTCTACTTCAGAGTGCCCCAAGACAGAGGGCAAAAGAACCAGAATTAGCTGGACACACCAAAGGGTCCGAACTGCTGGGGGAGAATGACTCGGAAACACACTCACCTTTCAAGATTCCCCAAAAAACCTCCCAGTGAGGGGTGGAGGTCCAGAACAGTCAGTTTCCTATGACAATTATCCGCCACCTCCCACACCTGTGATGGAGAGAGAGGCTGTGACTCGGGGTGCTCTGTCCATCAAAATGTCCCCGACGATGGGAATGAGCCATCATCTGCGCTAGAACAGCGGGCATTACCCACAGGTGATGCCAAGCCCCCGCATGGGGACTGGTCTTTCTAAGGAAGTACATCTTAAGTTTGTAATTAAAGCCCCAGGCTGAGTGTGTCTAAGGGCGAGGGAGAGAGGGAAACGGGCCAAGACAGCCCTGCAGTCCACCTGCCTCCTCTCTTCCTCGGCAGGAGGGCCTGGAGGGGGCTGTGCACATTCTACTGGGTCATATGGACACTGGGATATGGCGCAGGGTTTCGGGGAGGAGAGCCGGTTCAGCTACAGAAAATAAAGTTTCCTCGCGGCCCCCCTCGTTTGCAACTACAACTGTGAGGCTCAAGCCTCTATCAAGTTTACAATTTGATGGTGACCTTGGAGGCTTCCCTGGTGGCTCAGATGGTAAAGAATCTGCCTGCAATGCAAGAGGCCCGGGTTGGATCCCTGGGTCAGGAAGAGTGTCTAGAGAACGAAACGGCAGCCCTCTCCAGTACTCTTGCCGGGAGAATCCCATGGACAGAGGAGCCTGGTGGGCTACAGTCCTCGGGGGCACAGAAGAGTCAGACACGACGGAGCAACTAAACAACAGCTCCTAGTAGGTGTGTTGGGGTGCCTCGCTGCGACTGTTAAAACCTACTTAACAGTGATCACAGACGCACAGGAAGCTGAAAAGTCACCACAGAGAACTCTCCACACCTTCACCCAGCCTTGCCCAGTGGCCCTCGCTTGTGTAACTACGTTGTGGGAGCGATGCCAGGGGACCGATGCTGCTGAAACGGGCGTGGCCAGTTCTTCTCACTGCATCACTTTCAAGGTTTGGGCGACCAGCAGCGCAATCCCAACCCGGGACAGTTCAGTCCGCTCCTGCTGCCGCTTACGGTGACACCGCCGCCCCATCCCCACCCTCCTAACTCCTGGCAACCACACATTACTCTCCATCTTGCCATTCTTGTCATTTCAAGAGTGTTATGTAAATGGATCAGCTTGTGGCTTGACATTTTTTTCTGATGTGGACCACTTTTGAAAGTCTACTGAATTTGTTTTTAAATATAGTATTGTTTCGTTTTATGTGTTGGTTGTTTGGCCATGAGGCATGTGGGATCTTAGCTCTCTGACCTGGGATCGAACCGGCACCCCCTGTATTGGAAGGCAAAGTATTAACCACTGGACGCCAGGGAGGTCCCCAGGATGTGGCTTTTTCAGATCATTTTTATTTATTTTTTTTCACTCAGCATAAAACCTTTCAGCCCCATCCATGCTCTTCACATCAGCTGTTCGACCTTCTTATTGCTGAGCTGTTTTCCACTGTATGGATGTACCAGAGCAGACTTACAACATTCACTTAGTTCAGTTCAGTCGCTCAGTCGTGTCCGGCTCTTTTCGACCCCATGAATCGCAGCATGCCAGGCCTCCCTGTCCATCACCAACTCCCGGAGTTCACTCAGACTCACGTCCATGGAGTCAGTGATGCCATCCAGCCATCTCATCCTCTGTCGTCCCGTTCTCCTCCTGCCCCCAATCCCTCCCAGCATCAGAGTCTTTTCCAATGAGTCTACTCTTCGCATGAGGTGGCCAGAATACTGGAGCTTCAGCTTCAGCATCATTCCTTCCAAAGAACACCCAGGGCCGGTCTCCTTCAGAATGGACTGGTTGGATCTCCTTGCAGTCCAAGGGACTCTCAAGAGTCTTCTCCAACACCACAGTTCAAAAGCATCAATTCTTTGGCACTCAGCCTTCTTTATAGTCCAACTCTCACATCCATACATGACCACTGGAAAAACCATAGACTATGACTAGACGGACCTCAGTTGGCAAAGTAATGTCTCTGCTTTTGAATATGCTATCTATGTTGGTCATAACTTTTCTTGCAAACAGTCACTTACTGGGGGTATTTTGCTTGTTTCAGGTTTTCCCCATTATTTTGGCTACCACAAAGGTGCCACGAACAATCATGTACAGGTTTTTGTGATGACGTAAGCTTTCATTTTTCTGGAATAAATGCCCAACAGAGCAACTGCTGGGTCATGTGTTAAAGGTTTTCTTCTTTTTTAAAATGTTTTTAAGAAACAGCCCTGCTGAGACATTCATATTCTCACCAGCAGTTGAGGAGAGATACAGGTTTTCTACATACTCACCAGCATTTGGTATTGTTGGTATTTTTATTTTAGCTGTTTTGATAGGCATGTATTCATGGCTCATCATAGTCTTAATTTGCATTTCCCTAAAGCTAGTGATGCTGAACATCTTTGGTGAACTGTTTCTTTATGCACTGACCCATTATTCTACTTGGATTTTTTTCTCAATTTTTATTACTATTTTACTGTCGATTTTGAGAGCTCTTTATAGCTCCTAGATGAGTCCTTGGTCAGATATGTGATTTTCAAATGTTTTTTTGTAGTATGTAGCTGGTCTTTTCATTCTTTCACATGGTCTTTCACAAGGCAAATCTTTTTAATTTTGATGAAGTCCAGTTTATCAATTTTTTTTTCTTTTTGTGCTTTTGATGTCGTCTAATTCTTTACCTAGACGTGGATCCCTAAGGTGTCTTATGTTTTTTCTCCAAAAGTTGTATAATTTTGTGTTTTACACTTAAATCTAAAATCCATTTTGAGTTAACGTTGATCTGGAGTGGATAACCACTAGGAAGGAGGAGATCCAGGTGAAGCTCAACTTGGGCGTATTGCTCCAATTTTGGTCTGACTGCTCCAGAATTATTTCTGAAAAAGAACTGCCTTTCTCCATTAAATTGCTGTTACACTTTTGTCAAAAATCAGCTGGCCTGGGACTTCCCTGGTGGGCCAATGGTTGAGACGCTGCCTTCCAGTGGAGAGGGTGTGGGTTTGATCTGTAGTTGGGAACTGAGATCTCACATGCCTTGTGGTCAAAAAATCCCCAAAAACATAAAAACAAAAACCGAGGCAAAACAAAAAAACTCCCAGGAGCATTCTTGTGACAAATACAGACTTCAAAAATGACTGAAATCAAAAAAAATCTTTAAAACAACCAGTTGGCCACATAATGTGGAGCTATTTAGGGCTCTTTACTTGGTGCCACAACCTGTATCTGGCCTCTGTCAACAGCACACTATTTTTCGTTTTTAAATTTATTTATTTATTTGGCTGCATCAGGTCTCAGTTATGGCACTCAGGATCTTTCACTGTAGTCAGGGTGTGGACCCTGTAGGTGGGGTGTGGACTCTGTGGTCAGGGTGTGGACCCTGTAGGTGGGGTGGGGACTCTAGGCAGGGTGTGGACCCTGTAAGTGGAGTGTGGGCTCTGTGGTCTGGGTGTGGACTCTGTAGGCGGGGTGTGGACTCTGGTTGGGGTGTGGACTCTGTAGGTGGGGTGTGGACTCTGTGGTTGGGGTGTGGACCCTGTAGGTGGGCTGTGGACCCTGTAGGCGGGGTGTGGACCCTGTAGGCGGGGTGTGGACCCTGTAGGCGGAGTGTGGACCCTGTAGGCGGGGTGTGGACCCTGTGGTTGGGGTGTGGACCCTGTAGGTGGGGTGTGGACCCTGTAGGCGGGGTGTGGACCCTGTAGGCGGGGTGTGGACTCTGTGGTTGGGGTGTGGACCCTGTAGGTGGGGTGTGGACCTTGTAGGCGGGGTGTGGACCCTGTAGGCGGAGTGTGGACCCTGTAGGTGGGGTGTGGACTCTGTGGTTGGGGTGTGGACTCTGTAGGTGGGGCTGTGGTTGGGGTGTGTAGGCTTCATGGCTTTGTGGTGCGTGGGATCCTAGTTCCCTGACCGGGGCTGGAGCCCGCGTCTCCTGCACTGCGGGGCGGATCTCAGCCCTTGGACCACCAGGGATGTTCTGCTTCCCTTCCTGTTTATCAGTGCAAGCAGCCTCCACAGCTTACTTTTAATTTACTGCTGTTTATTCCTGGCTCCTCTTACTTGAAAGTCAATCCCGTGGTGGGTGGGCGGACCATTGTAAAGAACTCAACACTGATGTCTTGAATGAATGAATGATTACTAAGAAATACTTAGCTTTCTTTTTGTTAGTGTTTTAAGAGTTGAGTACAATAATAATATTCATAGCTACCATTTCGTGAAAATTACTTGTGTTTTACAGATGAGAGAACCGACGTCACGAAGCCAGTAACTACAGGGCCGAGGTGTGACTCCAGACACCAGGTTTTGCAGGTCCCACGGCAGTGTCCCGAGTGTGGGGCTGTTATTTCACACCGATGTCACTTTAGTGGGGAGCAGGGAGCCCCTATGGCGGAAGAAGTTAGGGAAAGGAGGTGACTTTCGGTTGCCATTTTGAAGTATTGAAAGAATCCTATGAAAGCTGCTCTGAACAGGCTGGACAGGTGAGAGAATATGACTCTGGAAAACAGAGCTTAATATGCAGGTGTGTTTTGATTTAGAGAAATGTAAACAGATGCTTTTGAACTGTGGCGCTGGAAAATATTCTTGAGAGTGCCTTGGACTGCAAGGAGCCCAAGCCAGTCCATCCTAAAGGGAGTAAGTCCTGACAATTCACTGACTGAGGCTGAAGCGCAACTGCCAATCCTTTGGTCACCTGATGCGAAGAGCTGACTCATTATAAGAGACCCTGACGCTGGGAAAGACTGAGGGAAGATGAGAAGAGGGCGACAGAGGATGAGGTGGCTGGATGGCGTCACCGACTCGATGGACGTGAGTCTGAGCAAACTCGGGGAGAGAGTGAAGGACAGGGAAGCCTGGTGTGCTGCAGTCCATGGGGTCTCAAAGAGTCAGACACGACTGAGCAACGGCAACAGACAGATAACCCACACGATCCCAGCCTACGTTAGGATTAGCTGGTGTAAGCCTGGGGTTCAGACAGCAGCTGATGTGGGATTTTAGCTCCAGGAGAACCATAAGCTGGGAAGACGGCCATGCAAAGCCTGTGCCTCTGGGGGACACAGACGACCCCTGAAGCCTCTGGATCCCGCTCAGCCTGCCAGGACTTCAGCCCCTATCAGCTGCCTCCTGCTCAACTGGCTCTTTCCTGAGGCCTGGCGCGTGAGCAGTCTCTTCCTGTCGGCTGGATGGAAGCAGCACATCAAAGGGCAGACGGGCTGGCTGGTGGTGGAGCCGGCGACGGCGGCCCCTCTCAGAGCAGACACAGGCATCGGAGCTGCGGCCTCATCTATGTGTGGGCTCCCCCCGCCCGCCCTCCACCTCCCGGCTTTCCAGTCGTCTCTGCTGATAGCCACCAGGACTCGGTGTAGCCTCATTGAGATTCCAGTGCGTTTCCAGCGTTAGTACAAGCTGGATTCTGATTCACTCGAAGGCAACCGAAAATTCAAACACGAAATTTAGTGGTGATTGTCCTTGACGTGATGAAAGATGATCAGAATTAAAGGCTACTCAGGAAGCCAGGACCAGGAGGACGTAACAGGGCAAAGGACTCTGTAGGGGGCTGAGCCACTTAAGTTTTCAAATCTTGAGAGTTAGATGTATGTATTTCTGAAACTTCAAAAATGGGTTGAAAAGATACATGATGCTTGTTAATACAGAGAGGACTCTGAACGACAGCTGGGACTCACACAAGCACTGATTCTTTGCCGAAAGACCATTTGTCCTGAAATGGAGCACTGCCCACCAGTGCAATTTCAGTGTGAACTGGCTGAAACCACCAGCGTGAATTCTTTTTGTAATGGGCTGTTTTTCTCTAAAACCTATGTGCAGGCATGGTGTGGCCTGTCCCCTGCTCCTGTCCTCCCGTGGACACCAGGTTGGCCTCCCTTTCCTGCTCAAGGTCCCCTGAGATGGTGGCAGTGGTGACCCCAGGAACCAATACCAACATTTTCATCGGAGTCTGCAAACTGTCTTCCCGCCCTTTCCTCACTTAAGGCTCACAATAGCCGAGCTCTATGAGAAGGCAAAAAGGGCAGAGAGGGCTAGTGTCTTCCCCAAGACCGCCCAGCTAGGAAGTGGCTGGTCGTCTTCAACGCTTGTTGGTGCTCGCCACTCTGGGTGCTGGGAGAAGGCAGGAGCTGGGGGCGGGGCGGGGTTGGGGGCGCCCAGTCGGTTCGGAGCTGCAGCCCCGCGCCTTTAACAGGAGAGGATCATAGACGCACCTGGAGAGAAGCACAAAGGCCGCCCGGGTGAGTCTCCGTCCCCCTGGCTCCTCTCCTTCCGTCCCCTCTCTAGAGAGAACTGTTCCCAAGTCCCAGGCATCTTTCCAGAGAGAGTCTCTCCGCCTTCTGCACAGGTGTGTGTGTGTGCACGTGTGCCAGTGGACACACACACACACACACACACACACACACAGGAGCACACTTGTCTTGCCCAGAACAGTATAACCTGGGAGGTTGCTTTGCAGCCCTGTGTGTGAGTCTGCCTCATTGAAACAGCTGCATTATGTGGATGTAGGATTCATTTCCCTCCCGGGGTGACGTCTGGGTGGGGGGTGACCGGGGTGCGGAAGGCCTCGTCTCTGGGCTTTATGGAGGGCGGGCCCACACTGGGGGTGGGGGTGGATGCCACTGAGGTGGATAGTGAGGGGGGGAGTCCCAAGATGCAGATGATCCCCCCCACTGGGGGTCCCTAGGAGGCTGTGCGGCCCCCTTTCTCCAACAGAGATGCCCCCAGAGGCCTTGTTGGCTCTCTCTGGTTTCCGTCACCCGTCATCTCTGGAGCTGCAAGCCCCCAGTCTTTCAGCCTTCAACAGTCTCATAAAAACATTCCCAAAGGCTGTCCCTGCAGACTCCAGGACGCCACCAGACTTCTTCTGAGCTCCCTTCGGGGATTCCATGGTGCTGTCTGGACCTCTCAAGTCAGTAGGTCAATTTTGCCGGTGGCTGGTTGGAGAATTCCACAGAAACGTGTTCAAGATGCCTTAGAAATATGAAACTTTTATTAAACTATTTGAGTCTGGATCAGATTCAACCCCATAATGTCGTGGTTTGCTTAATGACTGCAGAATATTGTCTTATCTGAGGGGAAGCGGGACGTTTTAAGACCGCAGAGTCCAGAATTAACAGCTTGGAATTCTCGCCCATGCTGGCTGTTAATTGACTCCAGCTATTAAAAGGAAAGAGACTTTGGCAAACCCTAAGGCACTTGTACAAGCAAAGCCACGGACGTGTTCAAATCGTTTTAAAACAGGCGTCTGGCGAGCGGATCATGTCGGAAAATGGGCTGATCAGAAGGTCTGTGCTTCTGAATGAAGGGTCTGAAAATGGTTCCACTTCACGGCCAGGCCAGGCCTCTAACACCATCTGTGAGCGTCCCAGCAATCGGCAACAATCACGTGGAACTTCAGCTTCCTCGGGGCGTCCACGGAGGCCTGGCCACCACCTCAGAGCTGCCTTTCTTGGTGCTGCGGGGTCGTGTGCCCTGGGCCCGTCTGCCCAGAGGACGGTGGTCCAGGAGGCTCACTGCCGGGCTGAGATAACCACTGCCTCCCAGTCAGGGGAGGAGGACGAGGCGTGGGGAGGAGGGGGCACGTGTTTGCAGGGGGCCAACTGGTCCCTGTTATCATTTGTGTGAGCTACCCCCAAACGCTCCGGGTGGGTGGGCACAGCAATGCCGCCTTAGGACACTCCTGGTTGGGCCATTTAAAGACACTTCATGAAAACTAAAGAGTTACCACGCTGGAGCTGTTCAGTCGCTCAGTCACGCCTGACTCTTTGCGGCCCCGTCGACTGCAGCATGCCATGGATCACAGCCTCGTCCAACTCAATGAAATCATGAGCCATGCCCGGTGGGGCCAACCAAGACTGACGGGTCATGGTGGAGAGTTCTGACAAAATGTTGCCCACTGGAGAAGGGAACGGCAAACCACTTCAGCATTCTTGCCTTGAGAAGCCCGTGAATACGATCCAGCAATCCTACCTCTGGCCCTATATCCAGACAAAACTCTAATTCAAAAAGATGCGTGTTCACAGCAGCACAATTCGCGACAGACAAGACGCGAGAGCAAGCTACGTGCCCACTGACCGAGGAACGGGCCAAGAGGACGGGGTGCTTGGTACAGCGGATCCTGCTCAGCCTCGAGAAGAGTAGAAGGGTGCCATCTGCAGCCACGCGGGTCGGCTAGAGATGGTCACACTGCGGGAAGTAAGCCAGAAGGAGAGAGACAGACGCCGGACGACGTCACCGACATGTGGACTCTAGACTAACACAAGCGACCCTGCCCACGGCCCTGTGGCGAAGAATCCGCCTGCCAGCGCAAGAGCCGCCGGAGGCGCGGGTTCGATTCCTGCGTTGGGAAGACCCCCTGGAAAAGGAAATGGCAACTCTCTCCAGTATTCTTGACTGGAGTCTCCCACGGACGGTTACAGTCCATGGGTCACAGAGAGTGGACATGACCGAGCAGGGACACGATAACAGCGTAACAGTAACAAGGGCCAGGCCGTGCAGGTGAATTCCTGCCCTTTCTCCTCAACAAAGGAGGCGGGCACGCGGGAAGGTGAAACTGGGGCTCCAGGTGCCTTCCTGTGTGGGTGAGGTCACCGGGCGGCCCTGCGCTGCGGGCAGTGACCCTGCCTCCCAAGGCTGGCTGTCCTCGACGGGGCCGGGGGGTGTGGGAGGGGGACACTGGGGAGGCCGGTGTCCTCGGGAAGGCGGGCTGTGCAGAGGTTCCACCCACTCTGGGCCCTGCCGCCGCCTCCTGTCTGCCTGGGGCAAATGGCTTCACCCTGGGCGTGTTTCTTCACGCCTGCGGGGACCCTGCGGAGGCCCCTTGCAGGGGCCTGGGGGAGCTGTGACGGACGGACGTGGGGGGTGCACAAAGACACGCGGGGCGGCCTGGCGCCCTTCACACGACAGCCGGGGAGTCCCCAACACGGGAACGTGGGGGCCTTAACTTCGCATCCACAGGGGGCAGGGCAGAAGTAGGTGGACAACGTGTGAAGAGAGAAGGAGCTCACCCCGGCCGGCTGTGCTGCTTGCTCCGTGGGTGGCTGCCTCCGCAGCGACGTCAGAACTGCGGTCTGCTTCTCCTTCCATCCCCGGCCCGGTCCTCCCGCACATGTCCTCCTCCGTGGCCCCTGGAATCCCTTGGGCAGCTTCACCCCCGAAAACTGGGTGCCTGGGCCAGACTCCCAGAGATCTGTCCTCCTGGGCCTGGCAGGGGCGTGGGCACTGGGCGTTTTAAGTGCCGCATGGAGAACCGCCCTCTGCAGCCGAGAGGCCCTGAGGACGAGGGGGAAGCTGAGCCCTCCCGGCGGGGCTGGGAGCACACAGCTGCTGGAGCTGGCGGGAAGGCGGTCAGGCTGCCTGAGCCGGCGGGACCCTTGCAGAGGGGACGAAGCGCCTCCCCTTTATCCGGTCTGCGGTCAGCCGGGAGCAGTCTCCCTTTCGGCACCTGTGGAGCCTTCAGAGGGCACGCCGGGGGCAGGTGAGGGTGGCCACTGTCCACTCCGGGGTGTGCGGGCCCCACGCCGCCGGCCTCAGGCCCTGGCGACCTGCCAGGCTGCTTCTGGGCGTGCCTCTCCCGAGGAGAGCTCCAGCTGAGCTCCTCAGACCTCACCTGCCCTCAGCGTCCACACCTGCCTTTCCAGGAGGGGCAGGGCCGCGTGGCCTCCACACGGCACGGGGCCGGCCTTTCAGCACTCCATCCTTCAGCCCTAGAGCCCCCGAGTCGTGGCATCACACCCGTGAAGAAACGCACAGGCGCACAAGGAACAAATGATGCTTTTATTAAAAATCGAACCCATAGCACCTCTCTTCCTAAGCGTTTTTGTTTTTAAGGGAGGTCTAATTTTCTGCACGATTCCAGAAAATGCGGCCGGAGAAAGTTCAGGACTGACCCAAGCCCCCAGTAAACGGGCAGGCGAGGCTGACAGGGAGTGCGGCGTGCCTGCCAACCGGCTCAGTCCCGGGGCTCCCCCACATCCCGCTTCTTGGATGGTCCACACGGCAGAGACGCTGAGCCAGAGGGCTGCGTCTGGACACGTGGACTGATGGCTCGCGGGGAGGAGAGCTGCACTGTGTGCCGGGAAGTTGCCAAGACCGAAAGCCACGCTATGAGCCATTAGAGCCGCCACACAAACACCACGCTGTGGTCCGGTTGCTGGTCAAGCTCAAGGGCAGCGTCAAGAGGGCTTTGCGGAGTGCACGCCACCCCCTGCGGTCTCCCCTGAGGCTGCCCCACGGCTCGTTTTCCTCCACGATGGTGTGTACCAAGGGCTCCTTAAAATCGTGGCTGGGGATGGGAGGGCCTCGCTTTGGGCCGATTTATTCAGAGGGAGGAGGTGCAGGAGACCCAGGAGACGTGCTCCACGGCTGCCAGGCTCAGGGACTGTCCACGGCCCCGCTCTCCCGCTCACCAGCCTGGAAACCTGTGCTCAGGAGCTCCGGCGGGGGTGGGGGAAACCTGGGCAAATCCATCCCTGCTCAGGCAGAGAGCGCGGCCCTGTGGCTGTGGTTCTCGTGGGAAAGGNTCCACGGCTGCCAGGCTCAGGGACTGTCCACGGCCCCGCTCTCCCGCTCACCAGCCTGGAAACCTGTGCCCAGGAGCCCTGGCGGGGGTGGGGGAAACCTGGGCAAACCCATCCCTGCTCAGGCAGAGAGCGCGGCCCTGTGGCTGTGGTTGTGGGAAAGGGCAGCGCGCCTGTCCATCGCCGGGCCCTGGGTGGGTCCCCGCAAGGCTGAGAGCTGGACCCATGCAGGGCATTGCTGCAGGAGCAGGCAGGAGAGGACACGCCTCCTGCCTCCATTAGAGAAATGGTGCCCATCCTGGGTTCAGAACCAGGATTAAAATCCAATATCCATTTCCCTATCATGTGATATTTTCTCCTCCCTCAAGGGGAGAGGTTAGGAACCCANCTCCACGGCTGCCAGGCTCAGGGACTGTCCACGGCCCCGCTCTCCCGCTCACCAGCCTGGAAACCTGTGCTCAGGAGCTCCGGCGGGGGTGGGGGAAACCTGGGCAAATCCATCCCTGCTCAGGCAGAGAGCGCGGCCCTGTGGCTGTGGTTCTCGTGGGAAAGGGCAGCGCGCCTGTCCATCGCTGGGCCCTGGATGGGTCCCCGCAAGGCCGAGAGCTGGACCCATGCAGGGCATTGCTGCAGGAGCAGGCAGGAGAGGACACGCCTCCTGCCTCCATTAGAGAAATGGTGCCCATCCTGGGTTCAGAACCAGGATTAAAATCCAATATCCATTTCCCTATCATGTGATATTTTCTCCTCCCTCAAGGGGAGAGGTTAGGAACCCAGGCTTCTCAACGTCACACTGTCTGGGAGCTGGAATCTAACCAGAAACACCCGGCTCTCCCTTGGGTCCAGCGGCTCCCACGCCCCAGAGCCCCAGGGCCCCCGGGCCAGGCACAGGCGCCAACGCCATGGGAGCCACCAGCCGCAGCCTCGGACCCACAGTTCTGTCCCGAGGACGGGGCTCCAAGCAGAGAGAACAAGGAAGAAGGGGCCTGTGGGGAAGGCGCTGCTGTCGAAAAACCCCAGCACGGGACACACACCTCGAACCTNGGGCCCCCGGGCCAGGCACAGGCGCCAACGCCATGGGAGCCACCAGCCGCAGCCTCGGACCCACAGTTCTGTCCCGAGGACTGGGCTCCAAGCAGAGAGAACAAGGAAGAAGGGGCCTGTGGGGAAGGCGCTGCTGTCGAAAAACCCCAGCACGGGACACACACCTCGAACCTAACTGTCCTTGAGCCAGGACGCTGCGGCACGCTCCTGCCAGTTAGGCAAGGCTCCGTACGGCTTAGCGAGCAGAGAGCGGAGGTGGAGTGCGTCCGCGTTCTCTGTCCACCGCTTGTCTCCGAGAAATTCGAGGTGCAGCCCCGCGGCTTCCTCTCCACTCCCCGTCTGGGGCCCGAGAA
>SJYA01005295.1:8936-26307 GCA_006410615.1 Neotragus moschatus
TTAGTTGTGTCTGACTCTCCAGGCAAGAATATTGGAGTGGGTTGCCTTGCCCTCCTCCAGGGAACATCCCCAACCCAGGGATCAAACACAGGTCTCCTGCATTGCAGATGGATTCTTTACCATCTGAGCCACCAGGGAGAGACTGTAATTTAACACGATATAGAGCAGATACATTAGTTGTCATAAGGGGAAATTATGTAGTAAAGCAATTATAAGTGTATGGGATAAGGTTAAGTTGTGGAGTTGAATTTAAACAGACAAATCAGGAAAAGCCTTGAAAGCACTGGTTTTATTTAAGATTGAAATACCATTCATGTATTAGTAGATACATATAGGCGGCTTCTCAAGTGGCTAAATAGTAAAGAAGCCACCTACAAATGCAGGAGATGTAGGTTCAATCCCTGGGTCAGGAAGATAGCCTGAGGAAAAGGCAACCCACTCCAACAGTCTTGCTTAGAAAACCCCACCAACAGAGGCACCAGGCAGACTACAATCCAGAGTGTTGCAGAGTCAGATACGACTGAGGACACATACACACACACACAGATACATATATATATTTTATAGTGCAATATAGCTGAGCTACAATGTTGTGTTAGTTTCAGATATACAACAAGATGATTTATATATATATGTATTTAGAAAGAGAGATCACCTAATGCTTGACTATTGACTGATGAGTTTGAGTTTGGCACATGTATGATAAATCTGAAATGTCATTTATTGATGGGCCTTTTGCCTTTTATTGGTTTTCCTGGGAAGGAGGGTAAATAAAATGGAGGTGGGGATCAGGATGCACCTGGAAAAACTGTTTGACAAGGTTTCAGTAAACTATAACCTTAGACCAGTAGAGAGTTCTGATAAGAAGAAGCAGCCAAGATGTTTTAGGAGAAGTATATATTAAATTCAAGTTTTTCTTCTAATGTGCTTTAAATTACTTCAGATACAAAGTAATTATGTGTTAGTGGAACTTTGGGGAAAGAACCAGATCAATGCATCTCTAGCACAGGACCAAGTAGAGCAAAAAAAACGGACAAAAGTTGCAGGAGGAAAAAAACAAAACGAAGAAGGTGGGGTTGATGTGGCATTGGCTGAAGATGTGAGTAGGAAACTCACAAGTCTCCCAAGAGTTCTTGCTCCTCAGTGCTATTTTCAAATCCCTTTTTGCTTTCTCCTCCCATGGAATAATTCTCTCTTTTCCCTCAACCTAATTCTGTGGCTCGCAATTATGACCACTGCCTTACATTATTGTAACTCTGTCTCTTTCCATAAAGTCAACTCAAAATACTTCTATCTTGAAGTCAATCTCAACTTCCCATATATTGTTCATTCACACAGGTTGCATAAAACAGGAGAAAAAGCACACATATATGTAAACAAACACACATGCACACACTCTCACTCATTTTCTGGATCCTCTTGCCTTGACTTTCTGATGATAGCCCTCAAGAGAGCCCTTCATACTTCTGACAGATACTGCTTCTCCCTAATCAATCCAATTTCCCAGCATTCTAGCCTATTTTTTTTTTCTCTCTCTTCTGTTTTAAAGCCCCTATCAATATTCCCTTTACTTAAATTCCAGTTTAAGTTTTTGTCTCTCATATTCCTGAGAAAGTAAAGTGATCAGAAGTGAATTTCTTTTTTTTTTCCTACTAACAGCTAGCATCCTACAGAGATCTGCACTCATACACTGCACTCATACATTCAGATTTCCATGCTCCTGTTGGTGGTTATCCCTTCTACTGGTAAACTGCTTCTGTCCACTATTGCCTATCATTAAAGGTATTCATCTTGCAATTTTCTGCAATGTAAAATCTTTGTTTCATACTATGTAACTACTGCTGCTGCTGTTGCTAAGTCGTGTCAGTCGTGTCCGACTCTGTGCAACCCCAGAGATGGCAGCCCACCAGGCTTCCCCATCCCTGGGATTCTCCAGGCAAGAACACTGGAGTGGGTTGTCATTTCCTTCTCCAATGCATCAAAGTGAAAATTCAAAGTGAAGTCGCTCAGTAACTCATAGTGACCCCATGGACTGCAGCCTTCCAGGATCCTCTGTCCATGGGATTTTCCAGGCAAGAGTACTGGAGTGGGGTGCCATTGCCTTCTCTGATGTAACTACTACCATCATATAAATATTAATATTTACCTTTTTTTCTCATTTCACTTTTGAATCTCTCCCTTTATATACTTCTATTAAACTACATGTTTGTATGTTTTAAACAGAATATCAAATCTGTTCTCTATCTTGAATATCACTTCCTAACTGTCCATTCTCTTCAAACTTATTCCCAGTCTTGCTTTTAATACCAAGACTAAAATGAAGCTCCTCACATCGGAGGTGACCAACTTGCACACATCTACAAATTCAAAGGTAAATTCCCCTTTCTTGCCCTTGTCATACTTTCAGCAGCATTTTATATATTCCTTCCACTTAAACCATTTCTAGACCTTAGATCCCATGTTTCTACAAACAATTTCTTCACTGATTTTGTCTCCTTTGATGAATCCTGTGCCTGATCAGGAATTCACTCTTTATCTCCCTCCTCTAAATACAGTTATACTCTAAGGGACTCCACCCAAGTGTCTGTTTAAATGTCATTCAAATACTGATGATTAACAAATTTGTTTTCTTGAGTTTTGGACTCTCTCCTGTACTCTAAACACATATACTTAAATAATCACTCAATTTTTCTTCTCGGATTTCCATCTGACACCTCTAAAGGATTTCTCAGAACTGAGGAGTCAGCTCAGCCCTGCTTCACCGTGTTTTCGTCTCAGTGGATGGTGTCATAGTTCAAGTTTTCAGGCTAAAATTATAGAGTTATTATTCACTCTTTGTTTATACATCCTATGAAATCCATCAGCAGATCCTGTTGGCTGTACCTTCAAAATAAATTTAAATTTAACCACTTCTCACAACCAGCATTGCAATCATCTTAGTCTAGGCCACCATCACTTCTTGCCTAAACCATAACACCTTATTTCCAACTTCCATTTTTGTCACATTAAAATGTATACCCCTTTAAATACCCAGAGTGGTCATTTTAAAATATGAAATGGATCCTTTTACTCTGAATTAAAAATCCATGATTTTACATAATGCTTTGAATATATCCTACGTAGTTCCTGGCCACCTTTCCAACCCAGTTTCTACTTCATCCTCTTGGTCCCCACCTGAATTGACCTCCTGCTGTTCCATCTGGTAATGAATGACTCCCTCATATATGAGCATTTTTCTCAGTAATTTCACTGTGTCCCCAGTGTGAGACTCTCTAGAGACTTGTCCACATTATATAAAATAATATGACACTCTCTCACTTGGTTTTTTCCCAATCACAATGATTATCACTATCTTGTCTGTGTGCAGTTGTGCTAAGTTGCTTCAGTCATATCCAACTCCATGTGACCTTGTAGACTACAGCCCACCAGGCTCCTCTTGTCCATGTGATTTGCCAGGCAAGAATACTGGAGTAGGTGGCCATGCCCTCCTCCAGGATAAATTCCAGACCCAGGGATAGTATCTACATCTTTTATGTCTCCTGTATTGGCAGGTGGGCTCTTTACCACTAGTACCACCTTTGAAGCCCTCTTGTCTTTATATCACTTAACTGATAATCTACTTTATATTGTCTTACTAGAATTGAATATATTTGAGGAAGGATATTATCTACTTTTTGCTCCTTGTTGTATCTGAGTGCTAGAAAAGTGCTTGGACATTAAAAGCATTCAAAGATTTTTAAAGTGAAAGAATATTTCACACTTCAAGTAATTTGATTGCTTAATTTTAGTCAGTTTCAATTTTTTCATACTAATGCACATGATTTTGGTTATTATAGATTTGTGTTAAGTATTTTCTCTTCATTTTCTTCCCATAATATCATTAAAATAGATTTTTTTTACATTTTATTATAAATAAACCATAATAAATAAATTTCAAAACTTTTAAAATATCAGTAATCATAGGAAATAAAGTTTCATTTTTATAATGAGTAAATAAAGTCTCATTTTTATAATTTTGATTTTTTTGATACTATAGAAAAACATTCCAAGAAAGAGAAAACCCTACAAATCTGACTCATTTTGAATTAAATATATGCATATGCAAGTACACAAAAACAATTCTAAATTCATGGGTGATATAATTTGATTTAATATTACAAATTAAACAGTTCTATGTAATGTCTTAAAGTGACCTAAAATGAAAAATATAATTCTTTTGTATTATCATTAACTCTTAGTAAATCTTTCTGAAAGCATATCAATAGAATATTGAGCCCAGTGACCTTATTATTGTTGGTCTTTATGTAATATATCAGTTCAGTTCACTTGCTCATTCATGTCTGACTCTTTGCGACCACATGAGCTGCAGCACTGTTAGGCCTCCCTGTCCATCACCAACTCCCAGAGTTCACTCAGACTCACATCCATCAAGTCAGTGATGCCATCCAACTATCTCATCCTCGGTCGTCCCCTTCTCCTCCTGCCTCCAATCCCTCCCGGCATCAGAGTCTTTTCCCATGAGTCAACTTTTCTCATGAGGTGGCCAAAGTAGTGGAGCTTCAGCTTTAGCATCATTCCTTCCAAAGAAATCCCAGGGCCGATCTCCTTCAGAATGGACTGGTTGGATCTCCTTGCAGTCCAAGGGACTCTCAAAAGTCTTCTCCAACACCACAGTTCAAAAGCATCAATTCTTAAGCTCTCAGCCTTCTTCACAGCCCAACTGTCACATCCATACATGACTACTGGAAAAACCATAGCCCTGACTAGACGGACCTTAGTCGGTAAAGTAATCACTGCTTTTGAATATGCTATCTAGTTTGGTCATAAATTTTCTTCCAAGGAGTAAGTGTCTTTTAATTTCGTGGCTGCAGTCACCATCTGCAGTGATTTTGGAGCCCAGAAAAATAGAATCTGACACTGTTTCCACTGTTTCCCTGTCTATTTCCCATGAAGTGATGAGACTGGATGCCATGATCTTAGTTTTCTGAATGGTGAGCTTTAAGCCAACGTTTTTACTCTCCTCTTTCACTTTCATCAAGAAGCTCTTTAGTTCCTCTTCACTTTCTGCCATAAGGGTGGTGTTATCTGCATATCTGAGGTGATTGATATTTCTCCCAGCAATCTTGATTCCAGCTTGTGTTTCTTCCAGTCCAGGATTTCTCATGATGTATTCTGCATAGAAGTTAAATAAGCAGGGTGACAATATACAGCCTTGATGTACTCCTTGTCCTATTTGGAACCAGTCTGTCATTCCATGTCCAGTTCTAACTGTTACTTCCTGACCTGCATACAGATTTCTCAGGAGGCAGGTCAGGTGGTCTGGTATTCTCATCTCTCTCAGAATTTTCCACAGCTTACTGTGATCCACACAGTCAAAGGCTTTGGCATAGTCAATAAAGCAGAAATAGATGTTTTTCTGGAGCTCTCTTGCTTTTTCCATGATCCAACGGATGTTGGCAATTTGATCTTTGGTTCCTCTGCCTTTTCTAAAACCAGCTTAGCAATCATAAAACATTTAATATTTTTATCTTACAAAATAACATGCTAAAATAATGGTTGATTTTGTATACTGCCTATTAAAAGCATATTAATTTTTAGATATTTATAGGTCACTCTTCACTCATATTTAGTTTTTCAGGGCAGCAATTTTTATGTTTCATAAATGTGTTCATCTGATATTTTGAAGAGTAATTCAGCTTAGAGAAATTCTATTTAATCTGGTCTTCATCAGAGTGCAATGGTAGATTGAGAGTATTATAATGTTCTCACCTATAATGTAGGTTATAGGTTTCTTCTTGACCAGAAAACTCTATACTTTGTAAGGACTTCTGGTTTGTTCATGAAAGTACAGGGATTTCTAGTTAAGCCAGTTTGAAGAGCCTATAACCATGTTTCAAGGTGAGAACATTATAATGCTACCAATATCTTATTGTAGGCAGTGGAAAGAGTTGGAATGGAAAGAAGTTACAAGGCCAGCTTCTTGTAGGGACTGCAGTCAACTGAACAGCGAAGATCAAAGTACACATGAAGAAAGGAAGGCCATGCCGCTGTATTTCTGGAATGTAAGCATAGCTATTTCCTCTGAACAGCCAGGTCATGGCATCTCAGCCAGCCTCCAACTTCAGCAGCTTGTGAAGTGAGCCATTAGGAGTGATGAGATGTTCGTCCAAGTTAAGACATATAGTTTCTGCTCCAAATCCAGGATCTTTTCCTACACCATGAAGCCAGCTTAGCCCACATGCAATACACAGAAAGTGAGTGCCCTGAAGGCACCCTTCAAAGAAAAAGAGATGGAAGGCAGTTTATAGATAGTGTAACCACCTTCTTTTCTGGTAAATAATCCTGGATATACATCATTCACTTCTTAAAAGTTTAATGTGCAATCATGTCCCCATCACTAGGGCTGTTTCTGCTGATTTTGAATCATTCTCTGGTCTCATTACATACTTTGCCCCAACAACTTCCTCCTTTTTACTTCCTGAGGTGACCTGCTAAATAAATTGATTTTTTTTCTTTTGTTTTGTTTTTTAGTATAAATTTTATTTATTTTAATTGGAGGTTAATAACTTTACAATATTGTATTCATTTTGCCATACATTGACATGAATCTGCCACAGGTGTACATACATTTCCCATCCTGAACTCCCCTCCCACCTCTCTCCCCATATCATCCTTCTGGGCCATCCCAGTGTACCAGCCCTGAGCATCCTGTATCATGCGTCAAACCTGGATTGGCGATTGATTTGACATATGATAATATACATGTTTCAATGTCATTCTCCCAAATCATTCCACCCTCGCCCTCTCCCACAGAGTCCAAAAGACTGTTCTATACATCTGCGTCTCTTTTGCTGTCTCACATACAGGGTTATCATTACCATCTTTCTAAATTCCATATATATGCGTTAGTGTACTGCATTGGTGTTTTTCTTTCTGGCTTGCTTCACTCTGTATAATAGGCTCCAGTTTCATCTACCTTATTAGAACTGATTCAAATGTATTTTTTTAATGGCTGAGTAATACTCCATTGTGTATATGTATCACAGCTTTCTTATCCATTCATCTGCTGATGAACATCTAGGTTGCTTCCATGTCCTGGCTATTATAAACAGTGCTGTGATGAATATTGGGGTATATGTGTCTCTTTCAATTCTGTTTTGTTGGTGTATATGCCCAACAGTGGGGTTGAATTTTGAACTCAGGTTCTGATTTCAGCAGAATCCAAACTAAGACAATGGACTTAATGACAACAGAGAAGGAATCCAAGGAAGTAGCCCAAAGCCCCAGTATGAACAGTATTTCTTACTTTCGGAAGCATGGAAACCCTTGCCATCAGTATGAGACACTGCCATTAAAAAAAACAGATTTTTCCTAACTGATTAGAAAAAGAAGGAAACAGAATCCAATGTACTTACAATTCTGCCTTTTTGATAAGGGAATTTATCAACTAGAAACTGGGGAATGAGGCTATAACCCCACTGCCACATAATATGTGCTATAAGCCCTCTCTGGTGGAAATATTTTCCTAGTCTATCAAGGACTAGAAAATTTCTGGCATCTCCAGGAAGTCAGTAGTTTTCATCTGTAATAGGTGTTTTCCTTAAATGGAAATGTTCTGTGGTTCTATAGAACATAAACAGATTTAAAGAAATTATAAAGATTTTTTTAATCAAAATATAGAAGTACTACCAGTCCAGTTAAATCTAACTTTTAAGAGAGAAATAGAAATGTGATCCATTACAAAGCACAGACCTTGGAAGATATTTGCAATTTGAAATCTGAAACCCAATAACCCTAATACTAATATAATGCACAGATAATAAAAATATGTCTCCTATGTTTTGAAAGGATTTTTCTATCTGGCCTTTTAATGGGTAATAAATATCACTGCTCTATTTTAGTTTTTTATTCTTTCTCTCTGAGACTTTCTGTTACATGACTTTCTTAATTATCTTTTTTTTCTCTAAGTCATTTTCATAAGTCCCCAACAAGTGAATAATGCACATCTACTCATAGGGAGCATCTTTATCATGACATAAATTAGCAGGTTAAGTCTCTGAACTCCAAGTTTCAGCCATTCTTCTAGGCCCTATGCTGAGCTTCTGCAACATGACTACTTGTCTAGGTACTGAAAAGTGTACACGGGACAGACTAACCTACTCATGTTCTAGCCTGGGAGAATTCAAGCTTTCCTGTGTTTGCTCCTGGTCTCAGTCTTGACAAAGCTGAAACTCTGAATTTCACCTGACAATCAGCAGCAGGCGAGCATTAACTAAAGATGAAATAACCACTATTTTCTCATCTCTTAATACAGGAGAGCCAAGTACTTCTCCCCAGAGGCAGAAGACACGTAAGAGATGGTCTCTTTTTCTACCCTCTCCACTTCAGCCTTGGGTCATGCTAAAGACAAGACTGTACTGAACCTTATCCAAAACAAGATATCATTAGTGAGTCAGTTTTTCTATCTTCAGAAGATATGGGTTTTAACTTTTTATACCATGACTTTCCACCATTTAATTATTATGCACTTTTCTGATGTGACCAACAGGTTGAGCCCTATTCTGTTTGATTGGATAGTATGATTTATAAACACACACACCCAGGCACACGCATGCATACACACACACACACACACACACACACACGCACGCGCACACACACACACATATATGACATTTTAAAATTAGATTAAGCCATAATACTCTTAATTTTGCTTTCCTTATTAAAGAAAAAAAAACACACAGAAGTCCTGGAAATGTTGGGCATATATCTTAATTTTCAAAATATTGGCTGGCTGTGAGGAGGAGGAGGCTGCTGCCTTGAGATGGGACACAGTCTCCACATTTTACCTGAATCATCAGCTGGATTTGTGCTATTTACCTGTCCATGACACACCTTTGAACTTGCTATCACTAAAGTTTCAGAGGACCATGAAAACAAGATTCACTGTCCAACATACCACTGGTCCCTATATTTGCTGTGCTATTCTAATTCTCTACTTTCAGAAAAAAACTTTTAAATTCACTTTTCAGCCCATTGCTCATTTTAATGGGAATTCACTGGTTTTTCATGCTCCTTGTTTGTCATCACTTGACTTCCTTGTCTTTTAGAGGCATAATGGAAATGCCTTTCTGCCTTGAAACAGTTGGGATTTAAATTTCCCAAGGGATATTTCAATTTTAGGAAAATGTTTACACTCATAAAATCTCACCTCTTCCAAAGAGGAATAAAAACAAAGCAAGGTCATACCTGTAACATTGTGCAGAGCTCTTCACACTGCAGTAGTGTTTGCATTCACAGCATCTGGTCTCTGTGCGAGTCTATGTAGTTATACCTTTACTTACCAACTCAGAACAGTTCTTTTGCCTGTTTAACCTCTCTAAGGAGGAAGACTAGAAGAAAACTGGCATTTTTTTCTTCTAAGTTTTTTTTTTAATTCTAGCTAAGGGATTATATGAACATGATATTAATTTCATACCTAAGAGAAAATATGTGTTGGTTCTGATAATTTAGAAACATTTACCTTCAAAAGTCAGGCACATCTAATATTTACAAAAGAGGTACATTGGGGTGTGTGTGTGTGTGAAGCATTCTGGGGAGAGCTAGGGAAAAGTAATTTTATCTAAGCATGGTGTGCTCCTCAAAATATACACTAGAGTCTCTATAAGAATATATTTAGAATGAAAAACATCAGAATTTTCTGGTTAGGGCAAATAATGCCTCAATTCCATTTACCTTGTTCAACCTACCTTACCCAGTCTATACCAGTTCAAATCTGAAGCTGAATTAATCCCGACTCAGAGCTCTAGATAGGTGCAGTTGTTTGTGTTTAAAAGCACCTGAAACTTCCCTGACCAGGGAACCCAGAGATCAGTCAAGATATGCATTCTGAGACAAAATCCTTGCCATAGTCAAGTTTATTATTCTCTGTAAAACAGGGCTATATGTGATATCAACTCTCATGGTCCTAAAAAGCAACTTATATCTTTTCTTTTTTATATATTTTATTTTATTATTATTATTTACTTTACAATATTGTATTGGTTTTGCCATACATCAACATGAAACTGCCATGGGTGTACCACGTGTTCCCAATCCTGAATCCCCCTCCCACCTCCCTCTCCATACCATCTCTCCGGGTCATCCCAGTGCACCAGTCCTAAGCATCCTGTATCCTGCATCAAACCTAGACTGGTGATTTGTTTCTTATATGATATTATACATGTTTCAATGCCATTCTCCCAAATCATCCCACCGTCTCCCTCTCCCACAGAGTCCAAAAGACTGTTCTATACATCTGTGCCTCTTTTGCTGTCTCACATAAGGGTTATCGTTACTATCTTCCTAAATTCCATATATATGCGTTAGTATAGTGTATTGATGTTTTTCTTTCTGGCTTAATTCTTATAGTCATTTTTAGAAGAGAACACCTGGAATCTAAAAAAAATACATATTATTATATTTGATTGTAAATTTGATTATATTTACTTTCTTACAAAGTGTTTAAACATATGTTCAAGCCTGCACAATTTGGATATAGGGTGTTTCTGTCACTCCAGTGAGTTTCACAAACCCCACAGTTCTTTTCAATTGCCCTCCTGGATTGATGAATTCTCCCCTGGTTTAATGAAGAGATGTTCTCAGTCTTGCCCTTCTGCAATCAGTTATTTACAGAATCATTCTATAGAAAAGGTAGACCTTATAACTCTCTCCTTGGAATAACTCAGTGGCTTCTTAGAATAAGATAAAAAATCCTTAACCCAGCTCACAAGGTCTTACACAATCTGCTTTGTCTTTCAATTTTATATCAAACTATTATCTTCTTTTCTCAGTCGACCGCATATGCATTGCTTTCAAGCATACTATTGTTTTCTAATATGCCATTTTCCATTTGGTACTTTGTTCATCATGTGTTCTTTAGACAATGTGCTGCCCTCTTAACAGCATATGGCCAGTTGCTTCTCTTCCTTTGGGTCTCAACCAAGATTTTACCTCTTTAAAGGGAGCTATTTACTGTGAAGTATCCCTTAGTCACTTTCTCCATTACATCAGCCTTTTGGTTTTCTCATACTTGACCTTAGTTTGTACTTTTTCCATTTATTATCATAGCTGACATTTGTATGTCTCCCAGGAAAAATTTCATGAGGACACAGATTTTCTCCATATGTCTTGTTCTATATGTAGACAACATGCTCAAAACATGTCTTGAAGACTCACAGAAATAGAGAATAGAATCGTGGCTGCCAAGGGAGAGGAGGAGTGGGGGAGGGAAGGCTTGGGAGCTTGGGGTTAGCAGAGGCCAACATTATATATAGAATGAATGAACAACAGTCTTCTACTAAAATAGCACACGGAAGTATATTTAGTATCTTGTGACAAATCATAATGGAAAAGAATATATATGTGTAACTGAATCACTTTCCTGTAGAGCAGAAATTAGCACAACATTGTAAATCAACTGTATTTCAATCTTAACAAAATATTGGAAAAGAAAATGAGATAAGATTGAGAATCACATTTTGTGGTAAAATCAAAGTGAATTAAAACAACTGAGCATGGATTTTTGTTTTTCATGGATTTATTTTAGTTCACATTTACCAAGCAAGAGATTTTTTTTTTCTCTTCAATTTAGAAGTCATAGGACAGATTCCTTATTGAATCTAAGTGGAAAAGGGAAATATTATATTAGATATAAAAATGAATTTTTTATAAAATCATAACTGAGAAATTAAAATTTTGATAATTTATAGCATATTGCCTAATTAAGAATTACCATGTAAAAGTTTTAGTATATTAGGTTTATCTAAATTAAACATATATATTCTGAAGTATTTAGATAGTAAGAATATAATATATACTTGAGAGAAAGCAGAAGAGAAAGAATGCTTACCTGGAAGAATTTCTAGCAAGACCATGGATACCACTGTGATTATGGAAGAGAAAGCTACAGAAACCCTTTAGGAATTGAGTACTCAATGCTTTTTTTTTTTTTTTTTAACACTGATAACCACTTGTGTAATTCAACCAGCAGAAATTTACACAGAAAGATATTTCATTATAATTTATGATTATTTTAAATGTCCTTTGTTAAGAGTGGGTTTTCTTGGTGGCTCACATGGTAAAGAATTTCCCTGCAGTATGGGAGACCCTTGCTTGATCTCTGGATCTGGAAGATCGCCTGGAGAAGGGAATGGCTACCCACTCCAGTATTCTTGCCTGGAGAATTCCATGGACAGAGGAGCTTGGAAGGCACTTTTGTTAAGAGCACACTATTATGCACCCATAATAAAATGTTATAATGTTACACTGTTTAATTTTCCTAGAAAACAGTGAGCTCACAACCATGAATTTTTCTGAATATCCTACTTCAGTAAGGAAACTTTCTGGATTATCATGTGTAATCAGTGACAGCACACTTAGTTATTACAAGAATTGTACAGGGTAAGCAAAACCAAAATTTGTTCATTGATTATGTAATGAGGAAATGTAAAATTTTTGCTTATATTCTGACCATAGAAATCATAAATTAGGGCTTGCAAGTACAATAGGGTAAATTTCCATGAAATCACATTATCTCTGGAAACAATGACTTTCTGTTTATATGCAATAAGGAAGTAGTGAACAAGCAGTTTACACTTGTAATTATTTTTGTGCTTTTGCCAATAAAAATATTGTGTAACATGTATTTAAGTTTCAACTAAGTAATGACTAATTATCAGTATGGAGATACTGTGGGAGAGGGAGAGGTTGGGATGATTTGGGAGAATGGCATTGAAACATGTATAATATCATATATGAAATTAATTGCCAGTTCAGGTTTGATGCATGATACTGGATGCTTGGGGCTGGTGCACTAAGATGACCCAGAGGGATGGTATGGGGAGGGTGGGGGGAGGAGGGTTCAGAATGGGGAACACGTGTATACCTGTGGTGAATTGATGTAAGGCAAAAATCAATACAATATTATAAAGTAATTAACCTTTAATTAACATAAATAGATTTATATTTTTAAAAAGCAAAAAAAACTTCAAAAAATAAAAATACATGAAAGACAAAATATATATATATATAATTTTAAATGAATGCAGATATTTTTATCATTATTAATATATTTATATATTAATTTCATTAGTTTATAATTATTACTATATTTCCAGAGTTCAAGCAAGATTTGCCACATTAAAGAGCTTAATAACTACTTAAGAAGCAACTGAATGGTAAAATGAGAAAAGTTTAAGCAATAATTTTTAAAAAAATTTTTAAATATAATTCAAGTAAATTAAAAGTGATAGCATTTAAATATTTTTACAAAGCCAATCTTTTAAAGATTTTGAAATACACCATTTTTTTCTACATGTCCCTGGTGGCTCAGATGATAAAGAATCTGATGCAATGCAGGGGATCTAGTTTGATACTTGTTTTGGGAAGATCCCCTGGAGAAGGGATCAGCTGTCCATTCCATTAGGACAGAGAAGCCTGGCAGGCTACATCCCTTGGGGTTGCAAAGACCTGGACATGACTGAGTGACTAACACACTCCCAATATGGACACTGAAACAATCTGTGACACCAGATCTTCTTCTAAAATGTACACAAAAATTTTAATTAACCACATGATTTTCTTAAAGAAATGAAATCAAAATTAATGATGCTTTTAGTGAAGATTGTCTAATGATGTCATTTCCCTAATGAAAATTCATTGTGTGACAATTGTTAACAGGAGATAAAAGACCAGGAAATATACACAAATAATTACAAACTACTTAGTCTGAATTCATGTTTTCAAAAGCAAAACCTAATTTTGTGCATTTACTAACACGGATTAGGAATTTTGTGGAAACTCAAGGGATTACTATAAAAGTTTCAGTGATTTAAAAAAAAAACTCACTTCAATAAATCAGTATTGAACCATATATTATAATGAAAAAACTCACTTCAGAAAGTCAATATTGGACCACATATTATAATGATGCAATTAACATCTGCCTTCAAATAATACTATTAAGGAGACATTGATTTGTAGAGATCTACTTACAGAGCCTCATTAAGGGAAGGGAGAGAAAGTCTTCAGATTTCATTGACAACCATATACATGGACAAGGTCTTGGTCCACACGTCACAAGTCAACTTGACAGCTGGTCTGAGAAAACCAGGAGGAAAGGGAAGTCTGTAGCTCCTGTTGCAGGTCAGGCTTAAAAAGCATCTGTCACGTGATGTCTTAGTAAACTCTTAGGCAGTATTTCCAGCTTACAGTTAGAGAGATAAGCCAAATTTAAATAAGATGTCTGATGTCAAAATTCTCATAAAAAATTTGAGACTGAAATCCAGGTGTGGCATTTTCTTATGCATATAACTCACTTTGCAGAAACTTGAGGTAAATACAAACCAACCAACAAACACTCCATAAACTTTTAATCATAAAATCCTAGGAAATCAGTCATCTAAAGCAGAAAATAAAATGTAACGTGTGGTCTCTAATGTTTCTGTGCCTCCACTTGGACATCTGAATTTGATTGACACTTTTTGAATGACAGCTGCATTATTAATTACTTATTCATAGTAGCCATGGGATCGCTAAGAGTCGGACACGAGTGAACAACTTCACTTTCATTTTTCACTTTCATGCACTGGAGAAGGAAACGGCACCCCACTCCAGTGTTCTTGCCTGGAGAATCCCAGGGACAGTGGAGCCTGGTGGGCTGCCGTCTATGGGGTTGCACAGAGTTAGACACGACTGAAGCGACTTAGCAGCAGCAGTAGATATTTCTCCTCTACCAATATTCCTTCCTTTGCAAAAGTTCATCCAGATCTTCTACCAAAAGAGAAAACTCACCTAGTTATTCAGGCATAGATATAAACTTCTGGAATGTAAATGTGAAAACGACAAACCCATTATGTAAATATTAATTAATGATGTAGTGAGGTTTTCATTTCATTTTAAAATCATTTCTTTTTCCTGTTTTATTTATGTTCACTATCTGCCAATTTTATTGGAATAGGAAAATATACATGCTCAATACAGTAAAGCCATTTAAAAATATTTATTTTATAATAGAATTTATCATTGAAAAATCAGTTTTAATGTTTAAAGATATATTTTATACAAATGTAATATTTTACTATAAAGTAAAACTATAAATACAATTTGGTAATAGAGTTCAATGTTAGAAATCTAGCACCAGAAAATTGTAAGTTAAAATAATGGAAAATGCAACTTTAGAATAAAGAGATTCTAACCATAAGTCTTTTGAGCATATATAGTGCTTCTTCAGTTGAGGAAAGAAAATTAGATTGCTTTAAATATCTTAAAGCTTTCTGAATAAATACTAAACCATAGAGAACATGGCCTATATTGGTATGTTAAGAAGAAAAACAAAAACTTGATGAGTTATTCAGTTTTATATTTCTACTTTGTAAAATGTGGCTTCCAAGCAATTCTGGTGGGAGAAACAGATCCCAAAGTTTAAGAGAGAAAATCAGAATTTCTGATTCCCTTAGAATGAAATTCATAACTAGAAAAGGCTTGAATTAAGCCATCCCCAAAAGAAAAAGAACCAAGTTTTTTTTTTTCTTTAAAGTGGCTACTTTGTAAGAAAATTCTAAATATACATGAGAAAGATGTGATTAAATGTTATAGACTTGAAAGACTGATGTCAGGTATTTTCATGAGCAATGAAAGACTGGATTATAAAATCTAGGCAGTTTGATAAATGTAATACTGTAATAAAATTAGATCAAAATAAATAAGTCAAGTTGTTTTCTGATGATGTGTTATAAAACTTAATGTCTGCAGTTGATTACTTAATAAGAAACTTAAACTTATCTGTAACAGATTGTGAAAATTTTGCATTACTTCTACTCAATCTCAGTGAAAGCCCCCCTCTCCCATTCCAGCTGTTACCAAGTCCAAGTTACTACAGCTTCCACACAAGTCAATAAGCTGAGAGACAAGATGCTGGGGCATGGAATAACAACTTTAATCAGAAATTCATCAAACCAGAAAGATGGTAGACTAGTGTGCTGAAGAACCATATTAACTGGCAATATAATTCAGGCTTCTTTTACATTAAAGGAAAGGGGAGTTGGAAAGTTCAAGATTAAAAGGTAAAAGTTGGGGGCAGACATCTTGAGGGCACAGGCCTCTCAAGGAAAGCCTAATATTTCTTTTTTCTGCTTGCTTTAATAGGTTGGTTACCAAATCTGTGAAAACTTCAAATTGTTAGCAATTATTTTTACCACTCATCTCCACTTATTAACAAGCTTAATGGAGTGAAAACAAACTTATTTATAACATATAGTAGCTATGACCACCTCAAGATCTTGGGATGGTAACTTTTTTCAAGGAACTTAATAAGCTTAGTGAGGTATTTCAGAACAAGCAACATTTCTCTACTATTTAATTATTTATGTGAGTGCTAGTGTAAAAGACATCAGTTCACTTCAGTCCAGTTGCTCAAGTGTGTCCTACTATTTGTGACCACATGGACTGCAGCATGCCAGTCTTCCCTGTCCATCACCAACTCCCTGAGCCTGCTCAAACTCACGTCCATCGAGTTGGTGATGGCATCCAACCATCTCATGCTCTGTCGTCCCTTTCTCCTCCTGCCTTCAATCTTTCTTGGCATCAGGGTCATTTCCAATGAGTTAGTTCTTCCCATCAGGTGGCCAAAGTATTGGCATTTCAGCTTCAGCATCAGTCCTTCCAATAAATATTCAGGATTGACTTCCTTTAGGGTTGACTGGTTTGATCTCCTTGCAGTCCAAGAGACTCTCAGGAGTCTTGTTCAACACCAAAGTTCAAGAGCATCAATTCTTCCATGCTCTACTTTCTTTATAGTCCAATTCTCATATCCATACATGACTACTGAAAAGGACCTACCTTCCACTAGATGAACCTTTGTAGGCAAGGTTTCTGCTTTTTAGTATATTGTCTAGCTTGGTCATAGTTTTTCTCCCCAGGAGCAAACTTCTTTTAATTTCATGGCTGTAGCCACCATATTCAGTGACTTTGGGGCCCAAGAAAACAGTCTGTCACTGTTTCCATTGTCTCCCCATCTAATTGCCATGAAGTAATGGGACCAGACGCCATGATCTTTGACTTTTGAATGTTGTGTTTTAAGCCAGTTTTTACACTACTCTTTCATTTTCATCAAGACGCTCTGTAGTCCCTCTTCACTTTCTTCCATAAGGATGGTGTCATCTGCATATCTGAGGTTATTCATATTTCTTCTGACAATCTTGATTCCAGCTTGTGCTTCATCCAGTCTGATATTTTGCATTATATATTATGCATATAAGTTAAATAAGCAGAGTGACAAAATACAGCTTTGACAAATGCCTTTGCCAATTTGGTACCAGTATGTTGTTCTATG
>SJYA01005296.1:0-20852 GCA_006410615.1 Neotragus moschatus
GGCCTGGCGTGCTGCGATTCATGGGGTCGCAAAGAGTCGGACAGGACTGAGCGACTGAACTGAACTGATAATATAAAAAAGGATTTACTTTGTCAGTGAATGTCTACACTTAAGATTGAGGTAGCTTATGTTAATAGTATACATTTATCTTAAATGTGTATAATATATTTGATCATTGCATTATGCATAGGAAAGAAATTGAGGAAAGCATGAGAACATGTTCTCTCAGTATTCCAAATTCAAATTCCATGCAGGAGACACTCACATTATTGAAGAATAAGGGAAATATCTCAGATATCTCTGTTGTTTCCCTGCTCTCCTATTTGTCACACAAAGGGGAAATGGGGAAATCTCACAAAATAAAAGTAGACAAAAAGATAGGAACAGAAAGACACCCAGACAAGACACACAGGAAAAAGACCTTAAAAACCAACAACACTCAACATCAAGAATCCTGAGAAATGCAATTAGAAACATAATGATTTCCTACTGCTATCTTACAGTCCTCATTGGAAGCGTCAGCATGCATTCAGGCTTAGAGTTTAAGACAGGCTGGATTTCTGGGTCATATGGTAGCTTTTAGCTTTTTAAGAAATCTCCATTCTGTTCTGCATAATGGTGGTATCAATGTACATTCCCACTATAGACCCTGAGAAAACCATAATTCAAAAAGAAACATGGACCCCAGTGTTCACTGCATACTATTTACAATAGCTAGGAGATGGCTGCAAACTATATTTCCATTGACAGATGAATGAATAAAGAAGTTGTGGTACATGTATACAATGAAATATTACTCAGCCATAATAAAGACTCAGTTGGAGTCAGTTCTAGTGAGGTGGATGAGCCCAGTATGCAGAGTGAAGTCAGGGGGGAAATGTCATGTATTGATGCATATAATGTATACACGCATATACATTAATGTATATACATACACATATTTATGGAAACACTGGAGGAAGGAGAGGGTATGAAAAATGGAGCGAATAGGACTGAAACACCCTCTACCACACACGAAACAAATGGCTATTGGGAAGGTGCTGTGTAGAACTGGGGGTTCAACCCAGTGCTTTGTGACAACTTACAGGGGTGGAACTGGGTGTGGGGATGGGATGCAGATTCAAGAGGTAGGGGACATATTTATACTTGTAGATGATTCATGTTGTTGTATGGCAGAATGAGCAAAACACTGTAAAATGATTATCCTCCAATTAAAAGTAAATATTAAAAATAAAGAAAAACGATAGCTTGGTCTCGTGTGGGTCCCAGAAATGGGTAGGCAAGTACTTGTTGTTTAACACTCATTCGGTGACTTACATTCTTACATTTGTGGAAGGGTGTGGGGATGGGAGGAGCAATGAGAAGATCGGTAAAGAGGACGGGAGGAAGAACCTGGGAACCAGTCCATGTGAGAACCACAGCAGACGCTCTTATTCCTTCAGTGTCCCTCACATTAACTAGAACCATCAGTGGGTCACCTAAATAATGGAGTAATAGGGACATGCTAATCAAACCAGTCAATCTTAAAATAATCAGTCCTGAAGGACTGATGCTGAACCTCAAGTTCTAGTACTCTGGCCACCTGATGTGAAGAGCCAAATCATTAGAAAAGACCCTGATGCTGGGAAAGATCGAAGGCAGGAGGAGAAAGGGATGACAGAGGACAAGATGATTGGATGGCATCACCGACTCGATGGACATGAGTTTGAACAAACTCACGGAGATGGTGGAGGACAGGAAAGCCTGGTGTGCTGCAGTCCATGGAGTCACAAAGAGCTGGACATGACTGAGGGACTAATCAGCAACAACTAGGAATATGCTGGAGTCTGTATATGAAGATGGAAAGGACTTTGGAAACCAAACTTGCATATGGTGGTGAAGAAGTCTGGGGTGATACCAATGACCCAGTCTGGAATGCCTGGCTTAGTGCTGCTGTCCCTGTGAGGAACTTCCCAAGCAGGAGGGTGACATGCCTGGGTGGAAGTGAAGCTGGAGTCCCTGGTGGTAAGGCAGGAAGATGTGTGTAGTTCATGGTCAGGACACAGGAGATGGAGTCCTTTCGCGGAGGGGTAGAAGTCAGTGTATACATGCAATGTAGAGGAACCACTCTCAGGAAAGTTCTGGCAGTAGTGAGCACCTGTGTAAGTCCCTCACAGCATTGGTTTGGCTACGGTATAGGCAGGGCTTATGGGGTGGGGGTGGGAGTGCTGAAGTGTTAGGATGGAGGTGTTCTTTTAGTCCCAAACTTAGCGGTGGGGAGAGGCAGCAGAGGAGTGAAATGACCAGACTCCCCAAATCCTGAATCAGGCAACAGTGAATCCCAGATCCATATCCATTGTGCCAAGATCGCTGAGATCACAGATGATACTATGTCTCTATGCTTCCTCTCTGAAAAGGGTCCATTTGATGCAGAGATTCTTTGCACCTTCTAACCACCAGTCCATCCTAAAGGAAATCAGTCCTGGGTGTTCATTGGAAGGATTGATGTTGAAGCTGAAACTCCAAACTTTGGCCACCTGATGTGAAGAGCTGACTCATTTGGAAAGACCCTGATGCTGGGAAAGACTGAGGGCAGGAGGAAAAGGGGACGACAGGGGATGAGATGGTTGGATGGCATCACCGACTCAATGGACATGGGTTTGGGTGGACTCCAGGAGTTGGTGATGGACAGGGAGGCCTGATGTGCTGTGATTCATGGGGTCACAAAGAGTAGGACACGACTGAGCGACTGAACTGAACTGAAACCCTAACCCTAACCCAACCTTAAACTCCTTCAAAGTCACAGCCATCCATATTTGGGATATTCATAAGGCTTTTCTCCAGTGTGGACTCTCTGATGACGATGAAGATTTGAATTACCAATAAAACATTCCCCACATTCACTGCGCTTGTAAATTTCTCCAAGATGGATTTTCCTATGGGAACTGAGGTGGTGGATTTGGTAAAGGGTGTCCTATGTTCTCCAGGCTTATATAGCCTTTCTCCCCTGTAAATGCCCTGATGATAATGAAAGCCAGGCAGAAAAGTGTATGATTTCCCACATACTTTACACTCATAAGGCCTTTCTCCAGTATGAGTTCTCTGATGTTCAATGAAAGAGTACTTTCAGGTAAAAGATTTATCATATTCCTTTCACTGATATGGCTTTTCTGCAGTGTGGATTTTCCTACGGTTATTGAGCTCCCAGCTTTGGTAAAATGTGCTGCAACTAAAAGATACTAAGTGTCCCAACNTCCCACATACTTTACACTTATAAGGCCTTTCTCCAGTATGAGTTCTCTGATGTTCAATGAAAGAGTACTTTCAGGTAAAAGATTTATCATATTCCTTTCACTGATATGGCTTTTCTGCAGTGTGGATTTTCCTATGGTTATTGAGCTCCCAGCTTTGGTAAAATGTGCTGCAACTAAAAGATACTAAGTGTCCCAACTAAGACCCAGCTCAGCCAAATAAATAAATACTTTTTTTAATGTGGGTCTCCCCATATCATATTTGCAGGATATCTCCCCAACATGCTGCTTCTGGTGCTGCTGAATGTTGGCAGTGAAATAGAATTATTTTACACATGACCCACATACACATACAGCAGTTTCTGCCTGCCGTTTGTTCCTTGCTCTTCAGCCAAATGCAAAATGTCTCTCAAGACTAGAATGCACATCTTACAGAGCTGGGCCTTCTCAGGAGACAAACCTGTGCTGGACGTCCTCATCTGTGAGACTCCTTCTGCAATTTGCTCTGTTCTAAAGGTGTCTCCTTATCCTGAATTCCATACCAAGAGCCTGAAAAGAAAGAAGTGGTAAAGAAGTCCTTGTTGACTTTTTTGGAGGGAGAGATGACATCACAAATCCGTGTTGGACACGTGAAAGAACGACTGCCCAGGAGTATGTTCAGAAATAGGCTTGGAGCCAAATTGAGGAAGCAGCTGCAAGAATCATAGGCTGCAGTGAAGCTGGGAAAATTGGAAAGTAGTAGAAATGACAAACTGACAAAAGGTCAAGAATAGACAAAGATGAGAGAAGTGATTTGTAGCCACTCACAATGGCACCATGACACTAGTCCAAAGGAAGAAAGTCATTCTTCCTGTTATGACTTGAACACAGACCTGATATCAAGCCCTCATCCAGCTGCTCTTCATTTCCCCAGGGTACCTCTGAGCACTTTATGTTGAGACCAGAGTGATGTCCATACCATGAAGCCCCAAGAACTCTCCATCCCAAGCTGAAAGATTACATGGGACACAAACTATACAACTTCTAACTGAGTCAAGATGGGTGAATGGTAACACTGGCCCAGAGGAACTCGATACACAATATATGACATTTAAATATTACATTAAAAAATCCAGTGGATCCAGGGAAAGGGATGGACAGTGGATAGAATTTAGGAATTTTAGGAATCTATCTCCACCAAAACGTATTAATACTTGTACTAGAAGAGTCTAATTTCTCTAACACTTTTGCAGCTATGGAGCCTGCTGAATATGTACAGTGTCCCACGAAACAGAGTTTGGAGAGATAAAGATTCACAACCAGAATCAGATATCACATGGATGTTAAGAGGATCACAATGGGAAAGAAAATAGTTATGAATAAGCTAATTAACCTCTGCTAAAGAATAAAGAAAACAGCATACAATACCAGAAGGACGACGTAAACTGAGAATTGAGAATTCTAACAGTGGACCGAAAGCAAAGCTCCAGTCAAGTGCACGCAGCTGAAATGAAGAGCGACTGTGACGCACGTATTATTCATCGGCTGAGCACAACTGAGGAAAGGATGTTTAAGCTTGATGTTCTCGCAGGAGAAACTTCCAAAACTGAAAAGCAAACCAAAAAGTGACAGAAAATAAAATGAAAAACGCCAGAACATTCAAGACCTGTGGGAAAACTGCAAAAGATTTAACATACACATACGGAAACACGACAAAGAGAAAAAGAAAAAAGAACAGAAGAAATTCTTGAGGCAATAACGAAGAAGAAATTTCAATCAAATTAATGTTAGATACCAACCCATAGATCCACAAAGCTCACAAACCACCAGACAGATTGAATTAAAAAAAAAAAACTACAGGTAAGTATATCACATTCAAATGCAGGAAATAAACAAGAATCCTCAAAGAAGCCACAGAAATAAATGCCTTTTAGAGAAGCAACAAAAACAATGACGTTTGAATTCTCCTCAGAAAGCAGGCAAATAAGAATGGAGTGGAGTTGACATATTTAAAGTGCAGTGATTATGATGGGGTTTGGGGAGGGTGGATATCCTCAATCTAGAGTTTAATATCCATAACATTAATCTTTAACTGTGAAGGTGAAATAATTTCTTAGACACAGAAAAATTATGGGAATATAGTAAAGGAAATTCCTTAGACAGATGAACAATGACATCAGTTAAAAATCTGGGTTTCAGACTTCCCTGGTGGTCCAATGGCTAAGACTCCATGTTCCTAATGCAGGGGGCCTGGGGTCAATCCCTGCCCGATCAGGGAACTAGATCCCACATATTTCAACTAAGACCCTGTGCAGCCCAAATAAATAAAAAATAAATACTTTTTTTAAAATCTGGGTTTCATAGGAAAAGTAAGAGTATCAGAGAATTAAAAAAATTTCACTGACATATAACTGCAATGGAACACTGTATATCTTTAAACTGTATAACATGATTTGATCTTGGCTTTTCTGGTGGCTCAGATGGTAAAGAATTTGCCTGCAATGCAAGAGACCTGGGTTCAGTCCCTAAGTCAGAAAAATCTACTGGAGAAGGGAATGGCTACCCACTCCATTATTCTTGTCTGGAGAATGCCATGGACAGAGGAGCCTGGCAGGCTACTGTACTTCGGGTCACAGAGTTGGACACAACTGAGCGAGTAGGCACTGCATATACACTGCACTAACTAACAAATTAAGTTCAGTTAACAGAGTTACAACTTTTTTCCCATGATGAGAACTTTTAAGAACCACTTTCTCATCG
Organism: Neotragus moschatus; assembly: GCA_006410615.1. Taxonomy (NCBI): domain Eukaryota; kingdom Metazoa; phylum Chordata; class Mammalia; order Artiodactyla; family Bovidae; genus Neotragus; species Neotragus moschatus. The sequence continues at coordinate 5,970 of SJYA01005296.1, forward strand.
GTTTGACGGAAGAAGCGGCGCGGCGGCAGAGGAGGATGGAGGCGGTGGTGTTCGTCTTCTCTCTCCTCAACTGTTGCGCACTCATCTTCCTTTCGGTGTACTTCATAATTACATTGTCTGATTTAGAATGTGATTACATTAATGCTAGATCATGTTGTTCAAAATTAAACAAGTGGGTAACTCCAGAATTGGTCGGCCATACTCTTGTCATTGTACTAATGCTCATTTCATTGCACTGGTTCATCTTTCTTCTCAACTTGCTTGTTGCCACCAGGAATATATATCGGTACATTATGGTGCCAAGTGGTAACACGGGAGTATTTGATCCAATAGAAATACACAACCGAGGGCAGCTGAAGTCACACATGAAAGAAGCCATGATCAAACTTGGTTTCCACCTGCTCTGTTTCTTCATGTATCTTTACAGCTTGAAGTCTTAACTGATGTCCTTTGCATCAGAGAAGTCAGAAGTAATGGAGCAATATAATCAAAGTCTACCGTCTGTTTTCGAGGCAGTCACATTATGGAATGTTCTAAGACATGCTAGGTTAGGAAAGGAAACAGCTGTATATGGTGCACTTGAGACTTGTGAATTTTACTCACAAGTAATATTTTGTAATTGTGATAAGAATTATTATGTACCAGGTATAATTAATTATTCTCAAATGTAAATAAAATTGTTCTAATATATGGAAACAGGCAGAAAGACAGAGAAGGGAAATCTGAAATTCTATGCTTATTATCTAGATTGGTGCCACCTGAATGTATGTACTTTAGGCCAAATTTACTATTTTGCAATGTAGTGTAACAAAACTTGAAATATTCTTGGTGTAGCGACACTACAGTGAATGTCATTCAGAGAACGGGCTGTTATGCCTTTGTGAGAACTTGTCAGTGAAGCCTTTTGGTTTTAAGTCATATTTACCGTGAAAATTCTAAGCTAGTAGTCAAACTGTTTTGCTCTAAATATAGTCTGAGGACTGAGGGGCATTCAAAGCCTTAGGGATTAGCATTGTGAACTTCAGTAACCACAGTAATAATTACCTTTAGGACATAGAGGTTAAAGGGATTGATCACTAAGTTGGTACTGAGCCTAAATTCTCTTCAGAATAAATTCTTTGATTAAAAAAAAAAAAGAACCACTCTCTTAGAAACTTCTGAATATACAGTATAATTTTTTTACTTTCCTGGAGGTCCAGTGGTTAGGACTCTACACTTACACTACAGAGGATGAGGATTCGATCCTTTGTCAGGGAACTAGATCCCACAAGCAACTCATCTAAGTAAATAAATAATTGATTAATTATAAGATACAGTTTTGTTAATGAGTCATCATGCTGTGCATTACATTAAAAAATTCATTCATCTGAAAAGTAGAAATCTATAGCTTCTGACGCCCTTCACTTAGTTTATCAATGGAGCTTCCCCTTCTTTGGCAAGCATCAGTTGTTAGTCTGTATCTAAGTTTGGTGTTGTTGATATTATCTTAAATATTCAACATGTTAGAATAATCATACAGTACATTTAATCCTGGATCTAAATGGGTTAGAACTGCTTGGGTCCACTCACATATGGATTTTTTTTTTAACATGGATATTTTTCAATAAATACAGATGACTATAGGATCTATACTTGGAAGAATCATAAATGAAAAAACTTCAGAATCAGAGAGCTGACTATGGGACTTTAGCATCCAATGATTTCAGTATAGGCAGGGGCTCCCGGAACCAATCCTCTGTGGAAGCAGAGGGACAATTGAGAAAAATAATAAAAAGGAAGAGAGAAAGCAATTATGAGATTTAAAAATTATAAGGTAAAAATAAATAAATAAATACAAATTATAAGATATTCAAATCCCCCAGGAAGCCACACAGTGTTATGTGAAAGTGGACTTCAGTTCAGTTGCTCAGTTGTGTTTGATATAACTGGATATATGGACACCTATAGGCTACTAGTTTACTCCATCCAAAAACAGCACATAGCCTTCTCATGCTGACATATATATAACATCCACAAGACAGACCACACCCTAACCCAAAAAACATACCTTTAACAACTTTGAAACAACAGAAATCATAGAATGTCTTTTCTCAGAGCACAGAGGAATTAACGCTAGAAATCAGTAACACAAAGATAGCTGGAAAAAATCCCAAAATACGGAGAATTAAACAATATACTTTCAAATAAAACATGAGTCAAAGAGGAATTCCCCAAAGAAGAAATTTCGAGATAAATTTTTAAGTATTTCGACACTTCAAAATATGTGAATACAGTGAAAGCAGTGTTGATAAGGCAATGTATCTATTTTTTTTCTTTTTTCTTAATATATATAATTTAATCACTTGGACCAGCAGGGGATTTCCAAAAACATTGTAAGTACAGTTGACTTACAATGTTTCAAGTATGCAGCAAGATGATTCAGTTATACATATATATATACATTATTTTTGCAATTATTTTCCATTATAAATTATTACAAGCTATTGACTATAGTCCCCTGTGCTATACAGTAAAGCTTAGTTACTTGTTACATATCTCTTTTTAAAATTAGAAATCTAGCATTCTANTACAATGTTTCAAGTATGCAGCAAGATGATTCAGTTATACATATATATATACATTATTTTTGCAATTATTTTCCATTATAAATTATTACAAGCTATTGACTATAGTCCCCTGTGCTATACAGTAAAGCTTAGTTACTTGTTGCATATCTCTTTTTAAAATTAGAAATCTAGCATTCTAGAAATTTATAGCACTGAATGCAGATATCAGAAAAGACCTAAAATCAATTACCTGTGCTTCTACCTTATGAAATCACAATAGGAAAAAACTAAATCCAAAGGAAGAAGGAAAAAAATACTTAAAAATCAACTCAGAAAAATCAACAAAGCCCCCCAACAGTTGGTTCTTTAATATGATTGACAAAATAAAAAATATTCAATTCCCTGTAAACATGACAACAAGACAGGGTGCAAACTACTAATGAAGAAGGAATTCATTGGGCCTGGACTCCATCTCAGGCCTGTTCATGCCGATCATGCTCGGCCACCTTTCCAATGGACTCTGAACTCTGTGTTTAATGCCTATGAAAACAACAACAGAAGCATAAGACCCCCTCCAGACAGGGGAACCTTGAAGATCATACCTAGGTTATTCTTGGCCTAAGAGAAAACATATACTATCACCCCTTCCTCCAGACAGGCCATAAGTTTTTCTGTATCTATCAGAGTGTAACCTCGGGTTTATTGATANCCATCAAGCCCCAGTGATAACAGAAATCAAACCAGGCACCATCCCAATTAGAAAGTGCCAGTACCCGCTACTGATAGAGGCCTGGGCTGGCATACTGCCCCACATCAATAGATTGAAACAAGCAGGCATTCTAGTAGACTACCATCCTGCCAGTCAAAATGAAGAAGGAATTCATAGAGCCTGGACTATTCTTAGGCCTGATCATGCTGATCATGCTCAGCCACCTTTCCAATGGACTCTGAACTCTGTGTTTAGTGCCTATGAAAACAACAGAAGGATAAGACCCCCTCCAGACAGGGGAACCTTGAAGATCATACCTAGGTTACTCAGCGCCTAAGAGAAAACATATACTGTCACCCCTTCCTCCAGACAGGCCATAAGTTTTTCTGTATCTATCAGAGTGTAACCTCGGGTTTATTGATAATTGGCTAGTTGTTTGACTGTTTGAGCACATGAGCACATAGCGCGTGAATGATGGGGTTGTCGGGATTGTATTTTCCTTGGTTTATGTAAGTCTCAAGGAATTTGGAGTGGTGGGTTCAGACACGTACACTTGGGGTATAAAAGATTTTCACAAATGCTGGTCAGGGTCCTTGGCTAAGAGGAGACTCTGCCTTGGGCCCGTCGGTGTAATAAACTGCACCCACTATCTGCATTGTCCTTCTAAGTGAGTTTGTTTCCAGGAACGCGTGGCTATAACACTGGGACACCCTCCACCTATCAAAGGTGTTCTCCACCCCTGGGAATCTGTGGGAACAGGCAAGCCATGAAAGAAAGTGACCAGGGTCATACTCCAGAGACTAGGACTTGCCAGGACAGCTGCCTGACACAAGAGCTAGGTAACCTTGATGCTGAGAAGGACCCTGTGGGATTCCTGGGCACAGAGGCCTTTTTGTCCTCCATTTCTTATAGTCAAGACTATAGACTCCAGTCTCCATGACCTTCTCTCATTTCCATATAACAGAACAGTTGCTAATCAAGAGAGGAACAGCAAAGAAACCACCTGAAGCAAGATTAAAGAACCAGAGAATCTCATCAAGATTAGGAGACTGGATCACCTAAGATCCTGCACACATCCTAATCCTGTAAGCAACCCTACTACCCTTTTGAAACTTTGTGGAAGAAAGAATACAAGACTGTTACTGCCTTGATCCTTACTACATATACCTGCCTGACTACATGCATGCATGCTCAATCACATTCAACCCTTTGTGACCTCGTGGACTGTAGCATGTTAGGCCCCTCTGTCCATGGGATTTTCCAGCCAAGAATACTGGAATGGGTTGCTATTTCCTTCTCCAGGGGATCTTCCTGTGAGGTAGGTAGAATAGGGAAAAGGAGTCCAAAATGGTGGTGGCTAAAAGACAAGGAAGGAAAAAGCCCGTGAAAATAGAACAAAAGAAGGTCCGAGGACCAAAGTGAAGACTTCAGGTAGAACAAACAGCACTCCTGGCTAAGCCAATTTGCATAGGGCAGGCCCAGGTGGAGGAAAAAATAAATATAAAAGGAGGAGCCAACGTTTTCGCTTTCTATCTCTCTTCCTCTCCCCACAAGCCGCAAGCCCTGCGTGCGCTCTTTCTCTCCCTCTCTCTCTCCCCCTCCCCCACGCGCTCCTCCACTCTCTTCCCTTCAAGTCTTTGGGTTGGCATGCCCTCACATTTCGAGGATGGATCCTCCTGCTATCTTCTAAATAAAATAGAGCTGTAACACTGATTTGCCTAAGAGCTATAACACGGTTTGTCCAAGACCCGAGAGCTGTGACGCGCCAAATCTCCGTTGTGATGAGACAAAGAACGGAGGAACATACACTCGCGTGACAGTCCCAACCCAGGGATTGAACCTGTGTCTCTTGCATCCCCTGCATTGGCAGGTGGATTCTTTACCACTGTGCCTCCTGGAAAGCCCATCTGACTACATAACCTTTCCCTACTCACCAGGAAGCAGGGGCACACAGTTCTTGAAGTGCTAGGTACTGTGTTCCCCCTTTGCCTAGCAAAGTTATAAAGCCACTCTTTCTCCTCCATGAACTAAAAAGATACACAATGTTGAGAGTCACACGTTAAACTTTATTTGGGGGCTAAATGAGGACTGCAGCCTCAGAAACAGCACTTCTAATAGCCCTGAGAGAATGCTCCAAAGAGGCAGTGGCAGAAGGTCAATATATAAGATTTTGGTGAAGGGTGAGTTCCATACAATCTGGCACTTAAGAACGGTTTTCTGCTAGTCATGAGGNATCTCCGTTGTGATGAGACAAAGAACGGAGGAACATACACTCGCGTGACAGTCCCAACCCAGGGATTGAACCTGTGTCTCTTGCATCCCCTGCATTGGCAGGTGGATTCTTTACCACTGTGCCTCCTGGAAAGCCCATCTGACTACATAACCTTTCCCTACTCACCAGGAAGCAGGGGCACACAGTTCTTGAAGTGCTAGGTACTGTGTTCCCCCTTTGCCTAGCAAAGTTATAAAGCCACTCTTTCTCCTCCATGAACTAAAAAGATACACAATGTTGAGAGTCACACGTTAAACTTTATTTGGGGGCTAAATGAGGACTGCAGCCTCAGAAACAGCACTTCTAATAGCCCTGAGAGAATGCTCCAAAGAGGCAGTGGCAGAAGGTCAATATATAAGATTTTGGTGAAGGGTGAGTTCCATACAATCTGGCACTTAAGAACGGTTTTCTGCTAGTCATGAGGAACTGATGTCACCATGAAGGGATTTAGTGTTTTTCTAGATATGAAGAGATGCCAGGATTCGGATCATGAAATCAGTTCCAGAAAATATCTAACCATCTAAAAGATCTGTTCCACCAGTTTCCCTGGAGCACAAAGTGCCTCACTGTGTTCCCTGAATTCCCCTCAGGGGGTGTTGAAGCTGGGCAGTTAGAGCAGCACAGGGTTCAGTCTCTGCAGAGGCAGATGGCAAATGCTTTTGTTGTTGCTGTTCAATCGCTGGCAAATGCTCCTGTATATGCAAGCTAAGTCGCTTCAGTCGTGTCTGATTCTTGGTGATCCTATGGACCGTAGCCCGCCAGACTTGTCTGTCCATGGGAATTTCTGGCCAAGAATACTTGAATGGGTTGCCATTTCCTCCTCTAGGGAATCTTCCTCACCCAAGGATCAAACGTTTGTCCCTTGCATCTCCCGCATTGGCCAGCAGGTTCTTTATCACTAGCACCACCTGTGAAGCCCACCAAATGCTCTTGTAAGTGCCAATTTGTAGCTGACGCTGCCATAACTCTGTCACAGTATTCTTGTTTGGCATTGGTGCTCAGAGCCAAGATTCTGGCAACAACCTCAGTCTGACTGGCTAACATTGCCTCCATGCCTCTGTCCTCAGTGCTATTGCCTATCAGTTGTGACCTTGAAAAAGCCACAACTTCCCTCTCCCTCAGATTCCTCATCACCTCTTACAGACTTCTCTTCCACTGAACAGGTTTTCCAGAGTTTTTCAACACCTAACTTAGATCATGTCCTTCCTCTACTCAAAACTCTTCTCCACTCCCACGCCCTGAGAAAAAAAGTACAACCTCTCATCTGCCACTCCATGTGCAGCCTGGTCTCAAATGTGACTTTTAGAAGCAGGATGGACTCAGGCTTCCAGATGTTCCTGCTGCAGTTCCATCTCCAAGTCTCACCCACACAGCAGTGGTGCTCAGAAATACGGACACCACTCCTGAAGGCCTCGCTGTCCTGGACCAACGGTGCAAAATAAAGCACTGTGAGCCGGCGCCTCTCACTCGAGGCATTCATATTATGGTGCTGACACAGGCAGGGGAGAACCCTGAGCCTGCAGCATTTACCTGAGATGGGGCCGTCAGCTCAACTGCTGCCATCAGAGTCCGAGTGGCCACGGGAGGATGACCAGGTCGGATTCCGCACGGTTATTCCCCGCCAATGGTAAAGTCTAAGACCTTGTGCAGTAGGAACAAAACCTCCACTTCCGCCTTTGGCCCCTCACCTCCCTCCCAACATCTCACTGCAGTTTCTGACCAGATGCATAGTTTCAACAACAATCAAATCTGTGCCTAATGACAAAAAGGCTACATGTTCTAATGGTTCCCCCTCTCCCTTAGGAAGGATGGATTCCTTCTCCAGCCCTAGAGGTCACTTCTCAGCTCTCTGGGCAATTTATCTTGGCTTTTTCTGCCTCAGTGTTTCAGGTGTGGACCATTCTTCCTTGAGGCCTGAGAACTACATTACCCAGAAGTGTTGCGCTATGGAGCAGTGACGTTTATCCAATGAAAATACACAAAGGGAGCGTTTCCGGGGAGGGGCTCCCGGTGTCTTCCTGGCGGACATTTTGATTCCTCTCAAGTCTGTGGAGCCGGCCAGAAGGTCTGAGCGTGCGATGTTGGGAGGCCTGTTATAGGCCGAGAGAGCGCAAGGGGCGTCTTCGAAGGCACTGCATAGGGGGCGGCGTAAGAGCTGGGGACACTGCCGCCTGCAGGGTGTGTCCGCGCCAAGTCCGACCTGACCAGTGGATGGTCGCCGCAGCGCTCTGTGGAAAGAAGCTCTGATGGCGGAGCCTGCCCTGAGGGACCCCGGTCAGGTAAGTGCGGTGAGTTCCGGGTTCTCCGCTGCCCGTTTCCCCACCAGAATGTGAACACCCTAGGTGAGCAGGTTCCCGCTCAGGTTGTTTGTGGCCTTAAAAAACGTACAACTCAGAAGTTGAGTTATGTTTTATTCCGTGTGGATTTTTAGGATTTCCAGCTCAAGAAACATCTCAAGGAACCCTGGGATGGGGCACCCCCTCCAGGCCCGAGAGTGGGCTCTGTCTAACACTCGGAAGTGAATTGTTCCAGGAGACACTTGTGCTGGCAAAGCAAGAGATTTTATTGGGGAGGGGCTCTGGGTCAGAGAGCAGTAGGGTAAGGGAACCCAGGAGAACTGCTCTGCCACGTGGGTTGCAGTCTGGAGTTTTATGGTGAGGGGATTAGCTTTGGTTGTCTTTAGCCAATCATTCTGACTCAGAGTCCTTCTGGGTGGTGCACACCTTGTTCAGCCAAGATGGATGCCAGTGAGGAGGATTCTGGGAGGTGGTTGGACACCTGGTGTCACTTTTTTACCTTTCCTGTTCTTTCCCTGTTGGTGGTGGCTTATTAGTTCCAGTGTTCCTTACCAGGACCTCCTGTTGTAAAACAGTTCATGCAAATAGTTACTATGGTACCTGGCGAGGGCAAGCGATTTCAGTTAGTGTGCTTTCCCTAACAAAGCTGGCGTGTATATAGGTTTTGCAACAAAGGGCAGGTGTTTGAACATCAAAAAATTATTGTTAAGTAAAGTCAGATAACCCAAGGTAAAGAATTAAGCACTTTTCTGTGTATGGAAAGATGTGAGTCTGGGCTCACTGAAATCATTTCTGTCGTGGCAGTCTGAGCTCTAGCGGAAAAAGAATTTCCAGACACAAAGCATTTTAGACTAGAGTGAATTTATTGAGAACAAAGAGGAGAGGTAGAGAGAGGTGATGAAAAGACAGAGGGTGGACTTCCTAACCGAACAGGGAGAGCCGCCAGGAGACTGTTAGAATAGTGGGTGGCTCAAGGGCTTGTAGACTATAGCCTCAAGGAAAAGAAAATCCCTGTGGACAGGGGTGATGTTAGGTCAATAGTCAGGATTCTGTATATTATGTCATGGAGGTGGAGCTGGCTGGTTAGGAAAAGAACGGCTCATAACAAACATGACAATTGTTGCCCTGGAGCTTGGCTAATTATGGAGATATTGTCCTATTATCTCAGTATAGGACTCCGCAAACCCTAACCTTGGCTATCTGGGGCCAGTATCCTGTGTTTTCATATCCTGAGTTTCTCAGGATTCAGCACAGGAGTGACTGTAGTCTGCTGGCTGCTAAATGGCAGATATTCTCCTTCCTGAATTCCCTTAGGGCTCACTGGCTCACACTGGAGGGCTACAATCGCTGATCACTGTGGCATCTTTTTTGTTTACCAGTATGGCAGGAAATGTCCCATTTTTCACACTTTATCTCATATGCCAGGCCCAGCCACAGTGAGGCCTTCAGGGGTGGTGTCCCACTTTCTGACCGCAGGTGTAATGTGTGGGTGAGGCTTGGAGATGCAACTGAACCAGCAACATCGGGGAACCTGCAGTCCGTGTTTCTTCAAAAAACAAAGTTCGAGGCCAGGCTGCAAGTGGAGTGGCAGATGAGAGGTTGTACCTTTCTTCTTAGGGCACTGGGAGCGCTGGAGAGTTTTGAGTAAAGGAAGCACATGATCTCTGGGCTTTTAAAAGTTCTCCAAGGCCTGTTCAGTGGAAGAAAAGTCTGAAAGGGTTGATGAGGACTTGAGCAATGGAAAGTATGGCTTCTCAGAGCTCACAGCTGACAAAAGGTAGTACTGAGAATGGAGTCATACAGTAGATTTTAGCCAGTCAGCCTGAGATTATCTGGCTATGGTACCAGGCAGCTTCCCTAGTAAGTCCTGAGCCCCTGGAGCACTGCCCTGGTCACTTTCCTCTGTGGCCTGCATGTTCCCACCGATTCCCACAGCTGCAGAAGAACATTTAGTAAATGGAGGTTGTCCCAGTCCCTTACTTGTTCACACTCATGTACACATTTTCTGTATTTGAGGAGGGTCTTGGGGCTCTTAACCTGCCATTCTCCCAACACTTCGGTTTGGGGACCTTGGCAACCCTGTGCCTGGGGTAGTGAGTGCACACTGGTTCTATGGAGGAATTATGGAACATTGAAACCCATACCAGTATGTTGAAGTGCTTTGAGGTAAGGCTAAGCTGGTTAAGGTAAGTGCAGGTCTTTTTTTTCTGGTGGGAATAAACAACAGGGAAGAGCAGAATTTCAACTTGAAATTAAATGCCTGTGTGTTACAGAGGCAACAGGAAGTTCAGATCAGGGGAGGGAGTTTTTCTTCCCCAGGTATCAGGAGACTCCATCAGGTTGGACAGTAGGGGAGATGTATGAGAAGATGGAAAATATGAGACTGTTCATGATTTTATTTGTCCCTGTTACACCAGGGCCATGTGACCTTTGAGGATGTGGCCGTGTACTTCTCCCAGGAAGAATGGTGTCTTCTTGATGAAGCTCAGATACAACTGTACCTTGATGTCATGTTGGAGAATTTTGCGCTTGTATGCATGCTGGGTAAGGCCCCACTCGCTCCTCTATCCTCTTGAGCTTGGCTCTGCCTTTCTTTTCCCCAGGGACAGCTCTGTCTTTCTTACATGTGGACCGTGGTTACCATGTATCTGATATTTATTTGTGCCTGTCTGTACAGAAGAGTGTTGTCACTGACATGGGCACTACTAAACAGATGGTGAGCTATTCTTCCCACAACCTTTTTCAAGGTTCCAGTTTCCCTACATACATGCCTGCAGCTTTATTTTTTGTCTTTTGATGATTACCATCTAATGAATGTGTAGTGGTATATCTTTACCATTTCCATTGCATTTCCCTTATGGTGTGCTTATTGGCCATTTGTATATCTTTTTTTATTTTTTTTTTGGTCCAAGCCATATTGACTTCTGGGATCTTAGTTCTCAGACCAGGGATTGAACCTGGGACTAATGGCTGTGAATGTGTAGAGTCTTAACCACTCTACTGTCAGGGAATTCCCATGTATATCTTTCAAAAATAACTATTCAGGTCCTTTTCCCATTTTTTTCATCAGATTGGTTTTTTAGTTGTTGAGTTCTAGACTGCATCTATATATTCTGGATATTAATTCCTTGTTGTACTCTGTGGTTACCTTTTTACTATGTTTATAGTTCCCTGTGATGTACAATAGGTCAGTTTTTTCCTTTTCCCCCATAGCTTTCTTGAGGTATAATTGACAGATGACATTAAGTTAAAGGTATGAAGCAAACAAAAAAAATGTTCATTTTTCTTGAGGTTCAGTATCTCTTTTATTCTTTTGTTGCTTGTACTTCTGTTGTCATAGACAAGAAATCATGCCCAAATCCAACATTTTGAAGCTTTTGCCCTTTGTACATGTCTTGGTAGATTTATAACTAAATATCACTTTTATTTTTCTCTCTTTTTGTAGTAATGTACATGGTATTTAGTTTTTAGCCTCAAATTTCAGTTTTTTGTGGGGCTGGTATATAGGTCAGTGATTGGTTTTTATATTGTAACTTTGTATCCTGAAAACTTTGTTGTTTTTTAGTGAAAGCAGAGATACACCCAGAATGTGGTCCATCTCAGATGGCAAGAGTGGCCTGTAATTACTTTTTGGTGTAGGATATTTTTGGCAGGGTGTCTATATTTGGTGTTTTTGACATACCTGATCATGTCATCTGAGAGTAAAGACAATTTTACTTCTTGCTCAATAAGTATACCTTTTCCTAATTAAACTAAAAAAGTTTCTAAACAGCAAAAGAAACTCAACAAAATCAAAGGGTAATCTACCTAATGGGAGAAAATATTTGTAAGCATATATTTAAGGGGTAAATATTCCAAAATATAAGAACTTACATAACTGGATACCAATCAATATATCTTTTAAGTATTGATAGGTATTGTGTTAACTGGCTTTCAAATGTTAAACCAGTTTCACTTGCTCAGTTGGTCATGGTATATAATTCTTTTTATATAGTTTTTTAATCGATTTTTAAAAGTTGTTAAATTTTTTGTGTCTATGTTCATGGGAGATATTATTCTATAGTTTGCTTTTAATGTTTTTGATTTGGTATTAAAGTAATACTGGCCTCAAAGAATGAGTTGGGAGCTATTCCNGGCTTTCAAATGTTAAACCAGTTTCACTTGCTCAGTTGGTCATGGTATATAATTCTTTTTATATAGTTTTTTAATCGATTTTTAAAAGTTGTTAAATTTTTTGTGTCTATGTTCATGGGAGATATTATTCTATAGTTTGCTTTTAATGTTTTTGATTTGGTATTAAAGTAATACTAGCCTCAAAGAATGAGTTGGGAGCTATTCCCTTTGTTTCTATCTTCTGAAAGAGATTGTAGAGCATTGTATAATACATTCTCTCATTACATATTTGGAAGAATTTTCTTTTTGTCCACACTGCATAGCATGAAAAATCTTAGGCCCTGACCAGGAACTAAATGCATGCCCCATGCAGTGGAAGCCCAGAGCTTAACCACTGGAACGCCCGTGAGGGCCCCTGATTATTTCCTTTAATTGACACAGACCTATTCAGATTATCTATTCTGTGGGTTTTGGTAGACTATCTTTCAGGGAATTGATCCCTTGCATCTAGGTGACCAAATTCACAGGGCTGGAGATTGCTCATATTTTTCACTATTCTTTTAATCTCCATGGTATCTACAGTTATGTTTTATTTTGAATTTTTTGTGTTATTAATTTGTGTTCTCTGTTTTTATCCTCATGAGCCTGATTCAACTGCTGTGAACATAGGAGTCTATATCTTTTTGAATTAAAATTTTTGGCTGGATATATGCCCAGGAGTTAAACTGCTGGATTATAATGGCAACATTACTTTTTAACTTTTTGAGGAACATCTGTACTGTTTTTCATAATGGGTGCACCAACAGCATTTGTTATTTGTAGACTTTTGTTTTTAATATGTGTGTATGTAAGTATTTGACTATTCGAGGTCTTATTGGGACACCTGGGAGCTTTAAAACTCTTATCTCGAGCTTGTGGAATCTTAACTCCCTAACCAGGAATGGGATCTGGGCCCCCTGCATTGAGAGCATGAAGTTTTCTTTTCTTTCTTTCTTTTTTTTTTTTTTTTTTTTGTAAGCAAGGGAGCGTGGAGTCTTAGCCATTGAACCACCAGGGAAGGCCCTCTAGACTTCTTAATAATGGCATCCTGCCTGGTGTGAGGTGGTACCTCATTGTAGTTTTGATTTGCGTTTCTTTCTTTCATTTTTCTCTTCGCTTTTCAGTTTTGGAAGTTTCTACAAAGAGAACATCAAGCACAGAGATTCTTTCCTCAGCTGTGTCCAGTGTATCAATAAGCCCATCATATTCATTCTTCATGTCTGTTATAGTCTTTTTGACTTCTAGAATTTTGAGTTCTTTCTTTGAATTTCCATTTCTCAAATGTCCAACTCTTTGCGACCCCATGGACTGCAACATGCCAGACTTCTTGTCCATCAGTTCAGTTCAGTTGCTCAGTCATGTCCAACTCTTTGAGACCCCATGAATCACAGCACGCTAGGCCTCCCTGTCCATCACCAACTCCTGGAGTTCACTTAAGACTTAAATCCATCGAGTCAGTGATGCCATCCAGCCATCTCATCCTCTGTCGTCCCCTTCTCCTCCTGCCCCCAATCCCTCCCAGCATCAGAGTTTTTTCCAATGAGTCAACTCTTTGCATGAGGTGGCCAAAGTTTCAGCTTTAGCATCATTCCTTCCAAAGACATCCCAGGGCTAATCTCCTTCAGAATGGATTGGTTGGATCTACTTGCAGTCCAAGGGACTCTCAAGACTCTTCTCCAACATCACGGTTCAAAAGCATCAATTCTTCAGCGCTCAGCCTTCTTCACAGTCCAACTCTCATATCCATACGTGACCACTGGCAAAACCATAGCCTTGACTAGACGGACCTTAGTTGGCAAAGTGATATCTCTGCTTTTGAATATGCTATCTAGGTTGCTCATAACTTTTCTTCCAAGGAGTAAGCATCTTTTAATTTCATGGCTGCAGTGATTTTGGAGCCCAAAAAAATAAAGTCTGACACTGTTTCCACTGTTTCCCCATCTATTTCCCATGAAGTGATGGGACTGGATGCCATGATCTTCGTTTTCTGAATGTTGAGCTTTAAGGCACCTTTTTCACTCTCCTCTTTCACATTTTTTTTTCCCCCTCTTTCACTTTCATCAAGACGCTTTTAGTTCCTCTTCACTTGTCCATCACAAACTCCCAACTCTACCAAACATTAATCAGCATAGTTGTTTAATAATTAATCATAGTTGTTTTGTATTTCCAGTGTGATGAATGTGTTGATAAGATGTGGAGAAGGGAAGCCTGCTCAGTACTGGAAGCATTCATAGCATGTTTACTTATCAGTCTTTTAATGAGCTTGTGTGTCTGGCCTGTGAACTTCACAAGTTACTTTCAGTTTATTTTCCTTCCATTAGGTGGGACAGCCATGTATAGAGAGGGCTGGAATTGAGCACTTGTTTTTCTTGTCAGTTACCTTATTAAGAAGAACAGAATGTTCTGGCTATTTTATTTGTCTCTTCTTTATCATTTCCTTTTTCATAATGCTTTGTCTATTTAACATGTGTTTTGTTGTTGGGTTTTTTTTTTTTTTTGCTAGTTCATCAAGTTGTAAAGATTATGATATTTATCTTTTTAATATTAGCATTTATTGCTGTAAATTTTCTCCTTAGTACTGCCTTTGCTGCATCCTGTAGTTTTGTTTTTTTTTTTTTAATTATTATTAATTTTTATTTTTTTTTAGTTTGTTTTGCTTTACAATACTGTACTCATTTTGCCATACATTGACGTAAATCAACCATAAGTGGACCTGAGTTCCCAATCCGGACCCCCTCCCTTTCCCCTCCCTCCCCACACCATCCCTCCAGATCATCCCCACTCATCAGTCCCAAGCCTTCTGCATCGAACCTAGACCGGCAATCCATTTCCCCCATGATATCATACATGTTACAATGCCATATTCCCAAATCCTCCCACCCTCTCCCTCTCCCACAGAGTCCAAAA
>SJYA01005297.1:0-26608 GCA_006410615.1 Neotragus moschatus
CAAAATGAGTACAGTATTGTAAAGCAAAACAAACTAAAAAAATAAAAATTAAAAAAAAAAAAAAAAAACACGATGGCAGGTGTGACAGCCCTGTAACACCTTGAAAGAAAGCCACAGATCCCTATGTCAACTTGACAGGAAGTCTGACACTACTTTAACAGCTCGAGAGGAAACTGGACTTCCATGTCTCCACAGGAGACGAGGCCTGACTCCCCAGTAGAAACTCCATAGGAACCCCGAAATCTATGTAAGCACTGGAGAGGAACCCTGAGGTTCTGGCCTGAACTCCAGATAAGGATCTAGGCCCCGGCATCAACTGGAGAGGAATCCTGAGGGGCCCCTCGAAACTCGCATGGAGACTTGACTTTCCTGAGGCAACATAAACGGGTCCCTGAGGTCCCCGTCATAACTCAAATGGAACCCCAATTATTCTGCCGCAACTGGAGGAAAACCAGGAGATTCTCCCCTCAACCTGAGATGAGACCATTTTCCACTGCAGCATCTCGAGAAATATCCCATCTTCCCTCTTGAGCCTCAAAAGTGTCCCCGACACCCATCATGAAACTCAAGAAGTTCCCTGACATACCTGTCTGCACTCGAGAGGAGCACCGAGGATCCCACCACAACTAAAGAAGAGCCCTGTTTTTCCCTCCTCATCTCAAGATGAGGGTCCATTTCCCTGATTTTTGGGAAAGGAATCCCGGCGTCCATATCGCACCTCAAGAGCAGGTGGTCTCCACTTCAAACTTGAGAGAAACTACAGGTGTCATGCCAAAATTACGAACGACCCCGATGTCCCAATCCACTTCAGATAAACCTGATTCCTCTGAACTGACTCGCCTGTCACCTCGAGTATTGAGTCAAAACATGATGGCACATGTGACAGCCCTGTGGCACCTTGAGAGAAAGCCACAGATCCCTATGTCAACTCTACAGGAAGCCTGACACTACTTTTACAGTTCAAGAGGAAAGCGGACTTACATGTCTCGACATGAGACGACGCCTGACTCCCCTGTTGGAACTGCATAGGAACCCAGAGATCAATGTCAGTACTGGAGAGGAAACCTGAGGTTCCGACCTCAACTCCAGATGGGGACCTCGGCCCCAGCACCAACTGGAGAGGAATCCTGAGATGCCCCTCGCAACTCGCATGGAGACTTGACCTTCCTGGGGCAACATAAGCGGGTACCCAAGGTTTCCTGTCATAACTTGAGAAGAACCCTAAGCTTCCTGCTGCAACTCAAGAAAAACCAGGAGATTCTCCCCTCAACGTGAGAAGAGGCCCTTTTTTTGCTGCAGCGTCTTGAGAGAAATCCCGCCTTTCCGCTTGAGCCTTGAAATGGTCCTTGATACCTGCTGGGGTCCAACCCCCCTGCAGGATCCAGGGAAATCCTCAGGAGAAAACAGCATTGGCAAAGAAAATGATTTAGAGAGAGATAATGAACGAATGTTGCAGATAAGAGAAAGAAAGAAATAAAGGAAAAACACAGGGTGACCAAGCTTCGCTGAGTGAGGCCCATTACTTTTTTTTCAAAAGGGACTTTTATACCTTTACGTGTACATAGATGGAAATGAAAGATGCAAAGTCATACAGAGTCAGCCTAAACATTACATTTATTTTGTTTTTATAAAAACCAGGATTTTTTCTGCATACTTTCCCATAAACAATATTTTGTACATTATCTTCTATCCTTGGAGGCTTGTGAATATTTTATGACCCTCTTCTGATAAAGGCTGCTCAACCAGAAAACTTATTTTCCCTTGAAATGTTTTTTCTTTGTATTTATAATCTATGTCAGTCTCAGAAAATGCTAAACAGAGTTACATTTCTCATGGGGCAAAGGTGCAGTGAGTTACAACAAAGAGAGAACCAGTTAGCTCAAAGTTCTGATGTGGTTAATTTCAAGGCTACACTTGTTTTTCTTACAATCCAACTATGTTAACTAATGCATTCCCAGGTGCACAATGGATAAAAAATATGGGAACTTAGCAATAAGCACTGGCCCAACAATTAAATCCAACACCAGCACTACTCTAATAACCTTTAGCTCTTTGAAAGGCTCTATGTTTTAGGCTTCCCGTGCCTCTCACATTTAGAAGGCTGTGAACAATCATATGTGTAGCTACAAGAGTCTGGATAAACCTGCCAAGCAAGCTAGAATGCTAATAGAGGGGTTTTAAATTGAAATATTCCTCTCATATCCAGGAAACTTATTAACTAGAGCCCTAAGCTGATTTTCTCCTGAGAAAGGTGGTCAGGGATAGCCCCCTGTATGTCAGGAGAGTTGGTGAAAGGCACAAAATAGTAAGACAGATAGATTTTGGTTTTGGGGTAGATGCTCAAGCAGGTCTATGGAGCCCATCGAGTCCTGAAGCAATGCTTAACAGTTCTTTTCCACATGACCTTGTCATGGGTAGGATCTCCCATGCTGGCTCACGGCATCTTCCCCTTTTTTATTTTTTAAGACAGCTATATGTAATTCAGTCGTGAGCTTCTGAGTTCTCTGTTGAAGAGTTCTGACAATACAAGGAAGAATAATTATGAGAAGCAGAATTAGAGTGGCCACAGCAATACAACTAAAAATAATAGAAAGTTTTTTCTTGAAATAAACTTAGAAAGTTTACGGAAAAAATCATTTGCTGCTCCTGCAGCAGTAAAATCTAATCAGGAGTGTTCCATGATCTTTATCTGATTGTGAAGTTTTCCTAAATCTAAACTAATGCTGGAACTATTCGGTACCCCTGAAATGTTTTTTGTTTTTTTTTTTAATCCTCTCCCAGTTATAATCTGTCTCGTTTACTTTCAGGGATATTTCACAAATCCACCAGTAGTCGGCTTGACAGGACAATGTCAATATCACTCTTAATGCCTTTAATTCCCTACCAATATGCATTACCGCTTCTTCCAGGGCATCTACCCTCATTTCTAGCTTTCTATCTATAATTTCCTGTGTTGCCAATGTTAAAAAAAAACATTTTTAGACATAGTATCAACATATTGAGCAGTATGCACTTGTTGAGTCAATGATATTGTTGTCAAAGTAACAGAGGTAATTGCAGTCATTAAAGCTGATATTCCTAAAATAAGTAAGCCCACAAACCGTCCTGATCACATTAAATCTTGTAGTTATTGTAGCACAACAAGATCATTGTTATCATACAAATAAGTGATTACAGTCACAGGCACCATAAGATAGGGTGGGCATTGTAACAGCCCAAAGGGGCAAACATTATATTGAGAGGTCAAACAAGATGAGAGCATACATTGTGTACAAGATACTATATTAGGTCCACCTGAATTGTTTATTTGTTTATTAAGTTTTCAGAGTCATTGGTAAAGAGAAAAACATAGGGAGAGGGTAGACAAGCTAAAACAGAGTAAGTGGAATCATTTTCTGGTTGGGACAGGGTATTACCCTGTAATAGTGCCAGTAGTGGCAAGGGCTCTCCAAATCTCTGGTTGCCAAAAAGTTGTACCCTTAGCTATATAGGACAGAATAGGAGGAACAAATTGATTATGATGCCATCTACTGGCAATTAATGGCCAAGGAACCGAATATTCTTTCCAATTGTCAAATTAAGCCATATAATCATAAATAAACATTGGATCCTGACTTGGATCTGGGTTACTCCAGTCCTGAATTGTATAATTTCTCCCTCTCGGTATTCTTTAATAAATTCTTGAATTATAAGTACAAGATTTCCAAATAGGATACCCTAAATGATCATCTATAGTGTTCCATATGACATCTGAGGGAGCAACATCATTACAATTTGGATATTTTGGTGGAGCACTAAGGAACAAGGCTTCATAGGGATCAAAGTCCCCGGGCATACATGCTTGTAATATCCAAACTGACCTCTGCCTCCAGGTAGGTATGGAAGCTTGTTGAGTCACCTGAGCAGGGTGTCTTAGTGATTTTTTTTTCTTTTTTGTGGCTAAGGGAGCAGGGAGATAATAGTCATTTATATGAAGCTGTGACATTCGTTTGGTGGGTGGGCCTACTTGTTTGTTTATCTGGAATCTCTGATGTGAGTTGTCTCAGGTTCTGCTGGACTCTCCAGGTGGGCGGTGGAGGCAGGGGAAGAGGAGTGCTCTTCTTCTTTTGTGGTCAAGGCAGCGGGGGAACCAGATTCTCGAGGGGCTGTGATATGATGAATCAGTCTGTCTGGGATCCAAATTGGCGAATCTGCATCCTGAGGAAAAACACAAGCATATCCTCGACCAGTAGTTAACAATGGGTCAGGACCCCTCCATTTTCCAGAGAGGAGGTCCCTTCATTTCACCAACGGCTTTGTATTTTGTTACTCTGGACACCAATGATGAAGTATTGAAATGGCTCCGGACAAATCAGCATTCAGGTTAATTATTAAAAAGAGAGCATGTTGTAAGATCTGATGGGGGAAACTATATTTAAATTCTCCCTCTTGCAATTTTTGGATTTGTATTTTTAATGTTTGATGTGCTCTTTCTACTATAGCTTGTCCCTGTGGATTATAAGGGATACCTGTGTTATCTTTTATTTGAAACTTTATGCAAAATTATTGTAAAGACTTAGAAGTGTAGGCAGGGGTATTATAAGTTTTTAAAGCTTTTGGTAAGCCTAAGCAGGAAAAACAAGTAAAAAGATGTTGCACTATATCTTTATATGCTTCCCCCATGCGGGCAGTTGAAATGATAACATGGAAAAAAGTATCTACAGTTACCTGAACAAAAGACAATTTTCCAAATGGGGAGATATGAGTTACATCCATCTGCCAGAGTATATGAGGTCTGAGAGTGCGAGGGTTACCTCCCAAAGGTAAATTATGTATAGTAATGGGACAATGTGAACAATCTCTTGAGCAGATTCTCGAGGAATCTGAAATTTATATCTTAATGCAGTAGCATTTTGATGATGGAGTGAATGCGAGGCTCATACTTCTTCCAAAGCAGAGGCCACTATAACCTTGGTTAGTGAATCTGCCAAGTCATTCAAAGCATTTAAAAGTCCAGGCAGTCCAGAATGAACTCGAATGTGGCCAATAAAAAATGCTGGGTTTCATTTCCAAATTTGTTGCTGCAGTTTAGTTAACAAATGAAATATTGTGGTTTTGTTTTCGAGTAAAACTGCAGTCTCAATACACAGAAACAAACTGACCACATACTAAGAGTCAGAGTAAAGGTTAAATTCCTCCTCTGCAAATATAACAAAGGCCTCTATAACAGCTGTGAGTTCAGCTCTTTGAGCTGAAGTTTCTTGCGTTTGTAAAAACTTATGCTGATTTACTGTAACTATTAATTAATTGACCTGTCACTAAATGCCATTAATTGACCTGCCACTAAAAACCATTTAAGCATTTGGAGTGGGGAATTGTTTGCATGTAATAGGGAAAATAACTGGGTGCATAGATACAAAATTTAACAAAGCATGTGAAGGTAAATGATGCAGAATTTGACCAAAATATTTTCCTATAGCAACCTGCCAATTTTCATCAAACATTAGAAGAGGATCAAGCTGTTCTTTGTTATATGGAATTACAATTTCTGATGACTCTTTACCAAATAATTCAATGCTCCACTTTCTTCCTCTTAATATCAACATAGCTATCAGACCTGGATAGAAAGCCACTACCTTTTTAGCTTGAGGAGAAAGATGGACCCACTCTAGGAGGCCATTTTGCCATAAAACCCCCGTAGGTGCAGTTGGGTAGCCAGGCAAAGGAATTGTCAGGCAGCTGTCAATTCAATACTTTTCACATAGCTATGAGATAAAGCCTTTTCTACCTTGTGTAGGGCCTCCAGAGCCTCAACAGTTAACTGCCTTTTTGAAGTTGGATCAGGATCCCCGCACAGAATGTTGAAAAGAGGCTTCAGCTCAGCAGTTGTTAATTTTAAATAGGGCCTTATCTAATTGATATCACCTAGAAGTTTCCGATATTCATTCAGGGTAACAAGATGGTCCTTTCTTAATTTTAGAGTGGCATGAGTCACGGTTTCTGAATTTATAAGCCTTCCTAAATAAGTTATGGGTGGATTGGTTTGAAGTTTTTCTGGAGCAATTTTTAAGCCTCTAGCTGACAGTGCCTGAGTTAATTCGCGAAGAACAGCTTACAGGTGGGCTCTATCTGGGTGAGCTATGAGGATATCATCCATGTAATAGATCATGTACACTTGTTCATATTTAGCCCTAATATCTTCTAGAGCAGCATTAACAAATTTTTGACATAAATTAGGGCTATTTTTCATTCCCTGGGGTAACACTATCCATCGAACCCTCAAATAAAGCTGTTTAAAATTTTCTGAAGGGAGACTAAAGGCAAATCACTTTTTATTTTCAGCACTTAAGGGAATGGTGAAAAAACCGTCTTGTAAATCAATTACAAGTATATTATATCCCTCTGGAATGGCTACTGGGGAAGGAAGCCCAGGCTGTAAAGTCCCTATGTCTTCCATAGTGGCATTAATTGTTCTCAAACCTTGTAAAAGTTGCCACTTACCAGATTTTTTCTTAATGACAAAAATAGGAGTTTTCCAGGGGGCTATTGGAGGGCTCAATATGTCCCAATTGTAGTTGTTCAAAGATTAACGTTTTAGCTGCCAATAGTTTTTCTCTAGGCAGAGGCCATTGTTCTACCCACACTGGGTCTTGAGATTTCCATGTGATAGGGTCAGCAGCAAAAATAATGGCCTCCATTATAAATTTGGATACCCTAATCCAGTACATTGCTGTCGAGGAGTTAGGCAGATTGGCTCAATTATTCCTGTCTGTTGTTTGCATAATCCTTTTGATGGATCATAGCCCATATGAAGCATTTGGGAGATAACTTTGTCATCAGGACTAAAAAATAGCACTCCCATTTGAAACAGCACATCCCTCCCCCACAGGGTAAAGGGAAGTGAAGGAATTACATAGGATTGGAAAGTTTCATAGGTATCCTCAAACCACAAATTTAATATTTTTACACCCTTAGGAACTCTGGGGGCTTTCCCTAATCCCACCAACTCATTTTCAGTAGTATATGTTGGCCAGGAGCTGGGCCAGTCTTTCCCAGCAATGCAAGAGATATCTGTTCCTGTATCTAATAGCCCCACAATAGCCTTGCCACTGACCAGGATATTTTTCATGGGGAGTTTCTGAGTAATTTCTGTTATCCAAAAGACCATATCACTGGACCAAAATCCTCTTTCCTGTCTCTTACTTTGAGTAGCGGTGTGTCTTATGGCAATGTAATAGGGCAAAAGTAAAAGTTGAGCTATTCTTTGTCCCTAATGAATTTGTGTAGTTTTAGTTGGGGGTGAAATCATTATCTGAATTTCTCCTGTATAATCTGAATCAATCACTCCAGAGATAATTGTAATACCTTGCATAGCTGAGGAGCTTCTGCCTAACATAATTCTCACCAGGCCTGTTGGTAATTGACCTTTGACCCTTGTAGGGATTTTTAGAGTAGGACTATCTGGTGTTAATATTGTTGAAGTGGTGGAACTGAGGTCCAGTTCTACACTTCCTGGGGTTGCTCTGATTAGTTCTGCAATGGGATGAAGGGTATGAATGGGTTCAGTGTCATCGCCCCAATCATTGTCAGGGCCTGGGTCTGGTCCCTCAACCCGTTTCCCAACTGCTCGTCAGGAACTAGCAAGGTTCCGTTTTTATGGAATTTTGACCTACATTTCCTTGCCCAGTGATATCCCTTCTGACAATGAGGGCAAAGAACTCTAGCAAAATTAGGAGTCACAGCTGGGGAGGCAGGATTTGGAAGAGAAGAACCAGCTGATTTGGGGGGGCAAGTACAGACAAAGTGCACCTCCTGGCCACAAGAAAAGCAGGCTTTGGAAAGGTTAGTATTCAGTCTTTGATTATTTAAATAACTCTTTGACCGATTATTCTTGCCTGCAAAAAAAGGATTGAACTGCCTGTTGATAAGAACTTTCTTTCATGGTTGCGGCTATAGCAATACCCTGCATCATTGCTGGTCTTACATCTGCACATTGCTTGACGTCGTCTCCTATTGCCCCAGATTTTTTTATAGGACATAGAATGGTCTAGCAGGTAGAATTAGGTTTTGACAATGCTAGTTGTTTTATCAATATTCCAGCTGTCTCATCACTAGGAATTACCCTGTGAATTCCCACTATAAGTCGTGATACAAAGTCTTGATATGACTCTTCTGGTTTTTGTTTAGTATTTGAAAAGGAAGATGTTGATTATTTCCCTTGAGGCAATGATCACCAGGCCCCAAGGGCAGAGGCTGTTACCTGCTCTAAAGCCCTTCTATCTAGACGCATATGATCTCCAATTGTATCAAACTCATTAGTTCCCTCCAACATTTCTTGTACAGTGTGTCTCAGGCCATATCTATGGTTAGCACTAGCCTGTTTTGGGATGAGGTCCTCATATTCAGCTCTCCAGAGTAGAAATTGTCCTCCAGACAAGCCTTAGTGATTATTTTCCAGTCATATGAGATCACCCATCTGATTGCTAAGGCATCTAACAAGATAAGGGTGTATGGAGCTGTAGCCCCATATAAAGCACAAGGCTCTCTCAGTTCTTTAATCAGTTTCATTGGAAGGTGTTCCAGGAGGGGGCCTCTCTCCTCCCACATTCCTCAAAAGTTAAAGGATAACAAGCCTCAAAGTGGGGATCAAATTCATCTTCAGGACTAGAAGAAACCCTTCTCCGAGAAACTCCTAGTGGAGGCCCCTTACCTCCATGAGCAGGAGTAGGTATGGGGGGAAGGGAGAGTCCCGTGTTTCTCTGTCCCTGTTCTGGAAATTTAACTGTTTACTGTTCTGATCTTACAAATGGTCCAATTGGGGATGTTTCTCTGAAGCACTTAGGAGCATATTTAGCTAAAGAAGACCAATCTTAATCAGATTGATAGCGAGCTGTTTCTTCTTCTTAATCTTTTTCGTCTTGGGGTGAAAGCTGTTCCTCCTTTTCATCCCCGCTTTCTAAATGACTATTGGTGTTCATGGCAGCCAGCATACTTCTTAACTGCCAATAGCTAGGCTTAGACACTTCCTCTTCATTTTCCTCCTTAATAGGTACTATTTCAGATTCATGAGCAGGGTCTAAAGCATCTCTAATCATATTACATAAGGAAAAGGTATCAGTGGGCACTTTTTCCAGACCATGCTGAGTATAATAAGTTTTTTTAACTGTTTCCCTACCTTCTCCCATTTATCTAAAATAACAGTACCCACTTCTGGAAACCAAGGGCATTGTTCTTGTAGAAATGTAAAAAAAAGATTGAACACTAGCCTTTTTAACTTTAATTCCTCTTTTGTTTAACAATTGCAAGATTACTCCTATAAAGAGTTGTCATTCTTTTGACTCACTATTACCCATGTCAGAGATTTTTGTAGAGAAAGATTCAAGATTTCAGGACTAATTTATGATCTTATATTGCAAGAATCAACACTTCAGGTTACTTTCGACCTGCCAACCAGGTTTCTTTCAATACTTCCCACCCCTCTTTACCCTACCTATCTTATGCAGGGAGGTCCTGGAAACCCTGAGTGGGGTCCTAGCTGTTCTGAGTAACTGCACAGTGGGGGAGGATTACCTTTCGGTTCCCTGTTCATGGCGCCACTTGCCAGGGTCCAACTCGCTCATGATCCAGGGAAACCATCAGGAGAAATGGAGCCGGTGAAGAAAATTATTTAGAGAGAGATAAAGAAAGAATGTTGCAGATAAGAGAAGGAAAGAAGAAAGAAAGAAAAAAGAAAGACACGGGATGACCAAACTTCGGTGAGTGAGGCCCATTATTTTATTTTCAAAAGGGACTTTTATACCTTAACTTGTAGATAGAGGGAAATGAAAGATGCAAAGTCATACAGAGTCAGCCCATACATTGCATCTTTTTTGTCTTTATCAAAACCATGATTTTTTCTGCATAATTTTCCCATAAACAATGTTATGTACATTATCGTCTGGACTTGCAGGCCTGTGAACATTTTATGACCCTCTTTTGATAAGGGCTGCTCAACCAGAAAACTTATTTTCCCTTGAAATATTTTTTCTTTATATTTCTAATCTATATCAGTCTCAGAAAATGCTAAACAGAGTTACACTTCTCACGGGGCAAAGGTGCAGTGAATTACAACAAAGAAAGAACTAATTAGCTCAAAGGTCTGATGTGGTTAACTTCAAGGCTACATTTGTTTTTCTTACATGCCAACGATGTTAACTAATGCACTACCAAGTGCACAGAGGATAAGAGATATGGGAACTTAGCAACAATCATTGGCCCAATAATGAAATTCTACACCAGCAGTATTCTAATAATCTTTACTTTTTGAAAGGCTCTATGTTTTAGGCTTCCTGTGCCTCTCAAAGTTGGGAGGCTGTGAACAATCATATGTGTAGCTGCAAGGGCCTGGATAAACCTGTCCTGTTAGCTAGGATGCTAACAGAGGGGGTTTAAATTGAAATATTGCGCTCATGTCAAGCAAATTTATTAGCTAGATCCATAAGTTGATTTTCTCTGGAGAAAGGTGGTCAAGGATAGCTCCCTGTATGTCAGGAGAGTTGGTGAAAGGCACAAAATAGTAAGACAGACAGATTCTGGTTTTGGGGTAGATGCTCGAGCAGGTCTAGGGAGCCCCTCGAGTCTTGAAGCCTTGTTTAACAGTTGTCTTTCACATGACCTTTTCATGGGTGGGATCTCCCGTGCTGGTCCCAGCAGACAACCTTGATGTAACTCAAGAAGTTCCACGACATGCCCATTTCCACTTGAGAGGAACACCAAGTGTCCCTCATAACTCAAGAAGATCCTCGTTTTTCCCTACTCATCTTGAAATGAGGGTCCATTTCCCTGCTTCGTCAGGAAAGGAATCCTGGCGTTCCAGTCGCACCTCAAGAGGACATGGTCTAAACTTGAAACTCGAGAGGAACTCCACGGGTCATGCCACAATTCAAAAAGACCCCAATTAGCAAATCCACTTCAGATAAACCTGATTCCCCTGCACTGAGTGGGCTGTCACCCTGCGTATCAACTCCAAAAATGATGGGAGTCATGACAGCCCTGTGGCACCTCGAGAGAAAGCCACTGATCCTTATGTCAACTAGACAGGAAGCTGGACACTGCTTTTACAGCTTGAGAGGAAAGTGGATGTCCATGTCTTCACAAGAGACGAGGCCTAACTCCCCTGTTGAAACTCCATAGGAACCCCAAGTTCTATGTCAGCACTGGAGAGTAAACCTGAGGTTCTGGGTTCAACTCCAGATGAGGCACTAACCCCCGGCACTGACTAGAGAGCAATTCCAAGAGGCCCCTCACAACTCGCATGGAGAATTGACTTTCCTGAAGCAACATGAGTGGGTCCCTGAGGTCCCCATATTAACTCAAGAGGAACCCCAAGTTTCCTGCCACAACTTGAGAAAAAATAGGAGATTCTCCCCTCAATGCGAGATGGGGCACTTTTCCACTGTGATGTTTTGAGAGAAATCCCACTTTCTCTCTTGAGCCTCAGAAGGGTCCTGGAAACCCTTGACACAACTCAAGAAGTTCCCTAACATACCCTATTCCACTCGAGGGGAACACCGAGAGTCCCGCCACAACTCAAGAAGAAACCCATTTTTACCTCCTCATCTTGAATGAGGGTCCATTTCCCTGCTTCGTTGGGAAAGGAATCCTGGTGTTGCATCTCAAGAGTACACGTTCTCCACCTGAAACCCTAGAGGAACTGCAGGGGTCGTGCCACCATTCAAAAATACCCCTGTGTCCCAATCCACTCCAGAAAACCCTGATTACCCTGCACTGACTGGACTGTCATACACACTCAAAAGATGATGGGAGGTGGAACAGTCCTGTGGCACCTCAAGAGAAAGTCACAGATCCCAATGTCAACTCGACAGGAAGCCTGACACAATTTTTCCAGCTTGAGAGGAAAACGGAATTCCATGTCTCCACAATGTGATGAGGCCTGACACCCCTGTTGAAACTCCATAGATGCTGGGAACCAGGATGGGAAATCCCACCCATGACAAGATCATGTGGAAGAGACCTGACAAGCAAGGTGGATCAGAACTCGCGGAACCCCCTGGACCTGCTCGAGCATCTACTCCAAATCCAGAATCTGTCTGTCTTACAATTTTGTGCCTTTTCACCAACTCTCCTGACATTAACAGGGGGATATCTCCGACCACCTTTCTCTGGAGAAAATAAACTTAGGGCTCTAGATAATAAGTCTCCTGGACATGAAAGGAATATTTCAATTCAAACCCCCTCCTTTGGCATTCTAGCTTGCCTCACAGGTTTATCCAGACTCTTGCAGCTACGCATGTGATTTTCAGAGCCTCCCAACTGTGAAAGGCATGGGAAGCCTAAAACATTCTAACAATATAGAGTCTTTCAAAGAGTTAAAAGGTATTAGAGTAGTTCTGATGTAAGATTTCATTGTTGAGCCAATGCTTGCTACTGAGTTCCCATATCTCTTATCCACTGTGCAACTGGGAGTATAATAGTTGGAATTTAGGAAAAACAAGCAATAGCATTGGAATTAACCACATAAGACTTTTGAGCTAATTGGTTCTTTCTTTGTTGTAACTCACTGCACCTTAGCACCTTGAGAAATGTAAGTCTGTTTAATAATTTTGAGGCTGGCATAGATTAAAAACATAAAGAAAAAACATTTCAAGGGAAAATAAGTTTTCTGGTTGAGCAGCCTTTATCAAAAGAGGGTCATAAAATGTTCACAGGCCTCCAAGACCAAAAGATAATGTACACAAAATTGTTTATGGCAAAGGTATGCAGAAAAAAATCCTGATTTCGATAAAGACAAAACAGACATAATGTTTGGGCTGACTCTGTATGACTTTGCATCTTTCATTTCCCTCTATGTACAAGTCAAGGTATAAAAGATCCTTTTGAAGATAAAGTTATGGGCCTCGCTCACTGAAGCTTGATCATCCCATGTCTTTCTTTCTTTTTTCTCTCTCCCTCTCTTTTTAAGGCTGATCCCTTGGAGCACAGAGGCTTTCTGCGTTCACTTTCATGCCTGGCTTCTAAGACCAAAACGGAAAGGCGCTCTGATTCTTCACTCCCTCGAGAGACTGGGAGGGTGCCTATGGCCTACATGAACAGAGCAAGTCCCTTGGCTTAGGGCTTTATTGGCTTTCTCTGTAAACCAAGGACTACCAGCCTCTTTCTCTCCTCTATTTTCTAATCTGCAACATTCTTTCTTTATCTCCCTCTAAATCTTTTCACCTTTGCAGTTGATCCTGAGGGTACCCCTGGATCCTGTGAGGGCTGGAATGAAGCACATAGGAACTCCGAGATCTATGTCAACACTGTAGAGGAACTCTGAGGTTCCAGCCTCAACTTGAGATGAGGACCTAGACCCTGCACCGACTGGAGAGGAATTCCGAGAGGCCCATCGGAACTCTCATGGAGACTTGAATTTCCTAAGGTAAAACTAGCGGGTTCCTGAGGTCCCCATCGTTAAATCGAGAGGAACCCCAAGGTTCCTGCCACAACTCAAGAAAAACGAGGAGATTCTCCCCTCAATACGAAATGAGGCCTTTTACACTGCAGCCTCTCGAGAGAAATTCCACTTTGCCTCTTGAGTCATGAAGGGTCCTTGACACCCTTGATACAACTGAAAAAGATCCCTTACATACGCATCTCCACTAGAGAAGAACACCAAGTGTCCCACCACAACTCAAGAAGATCCCTGTTTTTCCCTCCTCATTTCAAGATGACGGTCCATTTCTATGCTTTGTTGGGAAGGGAATCCTGGTGTTCACGTCACACCTCAAGATGAGGTGGTATCAACTTGAAACTCGAGAGGAACTCCAGGAATCTTGCCACAATACAAAAAGACCCCGATGTCCCAATCCACTGCAGATACAACTGATTCCCCTGCACTGAGTAGACTGTCACCCCAAATATTGACTCAAAACATGATGGAAGGTTTGACAGCCATGAGGTGCAAGGAGAGAATGCCACAGATCCCATGTCAGCTCGACAAGAAGCCTGAGACTACTTTTACAGCTCGAGAGGAAAGCGGACTTGCATGTCTCCACATGAAACGAGGCCTGACTCCCTTGTTGAAACTCCATAGGAGCACTGAGATCCAAGTCGGCACTGGAAAGGACACCTGAGGTTCCGGCCACAACTATAGATGAGGACCGAGGACCCGGCACCTATTGGAGAGGAATCCCAAGAGGCTTATCGCAACTCGCATGGAGACTTGACTTTCACGAGGCAACATGAGCGGGTCTCTGAGGTCCCTGTCATAACTTGAAAGGAACTCCAAGTTTCCTGCTGCAACTCGAGAAAAACCAGGAGATTCTCCCCTCAAAGAGAGATGAGGTGCTTTTCCACTGTGGTGTCTTGAGAGAAAACCACCTTTCCACTTGAGCCTTGAAAGGGTCCTTGACACCGTTGATTCAACTCAAGAAGTTCCCCATCATACTTGTCTCCACTAGACAGGAACACCGAGTGTCCCACCACAACTCAATAAGAGCCCTGGGTTTCCTTCCTCATCTCGAGATGAGGGTCCATTTCCCTGCTTCGTCAGAAAGGAATCCCAGCGTTCCCATCGAACCTCAAGAGGAGCCGGTCTTAACTTGAAACTCAAGAGGAACTCCAAGGGTCTTGTAACAATTCAAAAAGACCCCAATGTCCCAGTGCACTCCAGATACACCTGATTTCCCTCCACTGATTCGACCGTCACCACGAGTATCGACTCAAAACACGATGGCAAGTGTGACAGCCCTGTAGCACCTCGAAATAAAGCCACATATCCCTATGTCAACTCGACAGGAAGCCTGACAGTACTTTGACAGCTTGAGAGGAAAGCGGACTTGCATGTCTGCACACAAGAAGAGGCCTGACTCCCCTGTCGAAACTCCATAGGAACCCCTGGATCTATGTCAGCCCTGGAGAGGAACCCTGAGGTTCTGGCCTCAACTCCAGATGAAGACTTAGGACCTGTTACCGACTGGAGAGGAATCCCGAGAGGCCCCTTGCAACTCGCATGGAGACTTGACTTCCTGAAACAACACGAGCCAGTCCCTGAGGGCCCCGAGGTAAATGGAGAGGAACCCCAACTTTCCTGCCACAACTCGAGAAAAACTGGGAGATTCTCCTGTCAATGTGAGATGAGGCCCTTTTCCACTGCGGCATCTCGAGAGATTTCCCCCTTTTCCTCTTGAGCCTCGAAAAGATCCATGACACCCTTAATGAAACACAAGAAGTTCTCTGACATTTCCATCACCACTAGAGAAGAACATTGAGTGTCCCACTACAAAACAAGAAGAGCCCCGTTTTCCCCTCAACACCCCCAGATGAGGGTTCATTTTCCTGCTTCTTCGGGAAAGGAATCCTGGCATAATGTCTCACTTCAAGTGGATGTGATCTCAACTTGAATCTCGAGAGGAACTCCACAGGTCTTGCCACCATTCCAAAAGACCCCGATGTCCCAATCCACTCCAGATACACCTGATTCCCCTGCACTGACTCGACTGTCACCCCGAGGATCGACTCTAAACATGAAGGCATGTGTGACAGCCCTGTGGAACCTCAAGAGAAAGCCACTGATCCCTATGTCAACTAGACAGAAAGCCTGACAGTACTTTAACAGCTCAAGAGGAAAGCAGACTTGCATGTCTGCACACGGGGCGAGGCCTGACTCCCCTGTTGAAACTCCATAGGAACCCTTAGATCCATGTCAGCCCTGGAGAGGAATCCGAGGTTCCGGCCTCAACTCCAGATGAAGACTTAGGACCCGATACCAACTGGAGAGGAATCCCAAGAGGCCCCTCGCAACTTGCATGGAGACTTGACTTTCCTGAAACAACATGAGCCAGTCCCTGAGGTCCCAGATGTAAATGGAGAGGAAACCCAACTTTCCTGCCACAACTTGAGAAAAACCGGGAGATTCTCCAGTCAATGTGAGATGAGGCTCTTTTCCACTGCGGCATCTCGAGAGAATTCCCACCTTCCCTCTTGGGCCTCAAAAAGGCCCATGACACACCTGATGAACCACAAGAAGTTCCCCAACATTCCCGTCACCACTCGAGAGGAACATCGAGTGTCCCTCTACAAAACAAGAAGAGCCACATTTTCCCCTCAACACCTCGAGATGAGGGTTCATTTGCCTGCGTCACCGAGAAAGGAATCCTGGCATAATGTCACACTTCAAGTGGATGCAATCTCAATTGGAAACTCGAGAGGAACTCTGTGGGTTGTGCCACCATTGCAAAAGACCCCGATGTTCCAATTCACTCCAGATACACCTGATTCCCCTGCACTGACTCGACTGTCACCCTGAGGAGTGACTCCAAACACGATGGCATGTGTGACAGCCCTGTGGCATCTTGAGAGAAAGCCACAGATCCCTGTGTCAACTAGACAGGAAGTCTGACACTCCTTTGACAGCTCGAGAGGAAGGTGAACTTTCATGTTTGCACACGAGACGAGGCCTGACTCCTCTCTTAAAACTCAAAAGGAAGCCCGAGTTCCATGTTAGCAGTGGAGAGGAAACGAGGTTTGGACATCAACTGCAGATGAGGACCTCAGCACCGGCACTGACTGGAGAGGAATCCCGAGAGGCCTCTTGCAACTTGCATGGAGATTTGACATTCCTGACGCAACAGGAGTGGGTCCCTGAGGTCCCTGTCTTAACTCGAGGGGAATCCCAAGTTTCCTGCCATAACTCGAGAAAAACCAGAAGATTCTCCCCTCAACGTTAGATGGCACCCTTTTGTGCTGTGGCATCTCGAGAGATATCCCACCTTCCCTCTTGAGCATCGGAAGGGTCCTGGACTCCCTGGATGCAACTCAAGAAGTTCCCCGACATACCCATCACCACTCAAGAGGAACAGCGAGGGTCCCGCCACAACTCAAGAAGAGCCCCCATTTTCTCTCTTCATCTCAAGATGAGGGTCCACTTCCCTGCTTCATCAGCAAAAGAATCTCGGCTTTCCCATTGCACCTCAAGAAGAGGTGGTCTCAAGTTGAAACATGAGAACAACTCTAGGAGTTCTGCCACAATTCCAAAAATCCCGATGTCCCAATCCACTCCAGGAAAACCTGATTCCCCTGCACTGACTGGACTGTCACCCCTAGTATACACTCAAAACACGATGGCAGGTGTGATAGCCCTGTGGCACATCAAGAGAAAGCCACAGATCCCTATGACAACTCCACAGGAAGCCTGACACTACTTTGACAGCTCAAGAGGAAAGCGGACCTCCATGTCTCTACAGCGAGACGAGGCTTGACTCCCCTGTTGAAATTCTATAGGAACCATGAGATCCATGTCAGCACTGCAGAGGAACCCTGAGTTTCTGGGCTCAAATCCAGATGAGGATCTAGGCCCCAGCACCGACTGTAGAGGAATCCTGAGAGGCCCATCACAACATGCATGCAGACTTGAATTCCTGAGGCAACATGAGCGGGTCCCTGAGGTCCCAGTCCTAACTCGAGAGGAACCCCAAGTTTTTTGCTGGAACTTGAGAAAAACCAGGCGATTCTCCTCTCAATGAGAGATGAGACCTTTTCCCACTGTGGTGTCTCGAGAGAAATCCCACCTTCCCTCTTGGGCGTTGAAAAGTGCTGGGAGCCAGCACAGGAGATCCCACCCATGACAAGGTCATGCGGAGAGGCTTGATGGGCAAGGCGAGTCAGGCTTCAGAGGTTCCTTCTGGGTATTCCTGAACATCTACCCCCAAAACCAGAGTCTGTGTGCCTTATTGTACTGTGCTTTTCCACTCTTCTGACATTTCCTGGAAAGAGTTAGCTTAGAGCTCCAACTGTTCTCCTGCTTATAAAAAGAATGTCTCAGCTTATATTCCTCTGATGGCTCTCTAACTTTCCTGACAGGTTCCCCCAGACTTTTACAATTTGTGAATTGCTTACAGCTCCTCAAGCACGAGAGACACAAAGCTTAAGGCATCTTAAAGTTACAGAGCCTTTTATAAAAAGCTAAAAATTATATTGGTGATGGGTTTCACTGTTGACTCAATGACTGCTGCCAGGCCTCCATATTCTTTATCTTTTAGGAACCTGAAGGATATTAATCAATGTAATTGAGATATAGAAAAAGGAGTATAGTAGTTTTGATGTTAACAACACTAGACTTTTGAGTTAATGAATTTTCTCTTTGTTATAAATCATTGTACTTCTTTCATTGTTATAAATTGTTGCATCTTTGCTATGTAAGAATGTAACTTTATTTAGTGATTTCAGAGAGTGGCACCAGACTTTGGGAAGAACAACACAAATAAGTCTTCTGGTTGACAAACCCTTATCAGAAAAGGACCATAAAATGTTAATTGTCCTTCTGGCCAGAAGAGATGTAAATCACCTAAGACTTGTGTATACAGCTAGGTATACAGAGAGAAAACCTGGTTTTTATAAGAATCAGGGCTGCTGATGCTGCATAATTTTATATTAACCATTGATCGTTATGTACAATCAAAATAATATAAAAGGACTTTCTGGACAATGGAGGATGGATCAGTCATTGGAAAGATTGGTTTCCCCCGTGTCCTCTTTACTCTAATTTCAGGCTGAATTCCCATCTGGGGCATAGAGGCTTGCCATGTCTACTTACTTGCCCTGGTCTCAGATCCATGATAGAGGAAGCCCAAGGTGGGGCACCCTCTTATATTCAAACGGATTCTGGTGTCCTAACGTAGATGATGCAAACTTCTTGTCCTGAAGTTTAATTGGCTTTTCACGTAAGCCAAGTTATTCAGCCTCTTTTCGCCACTAAATTTTCCTACTATATAATTTCTTCATAAGTTCTTTTATATTTCTAAAAAATAAATTTTCCTCACCTACGCCATCTTCCCTTCGAATTCCCTGGATCCACCAGGGCAGGACCCTGGCAGAAAAGGTCCTGGACATCCTTGATGCAACTCAAGAAGTTCCCTGACATACCATCTCCATTTGAAAGGAACACCCAGGATCCTGCCACAACTCCAGAAGAGCCCCGTTTTTACCTTCTTATCTTGAGATGAGGGTCCATTTTACTACTTTGTCAGGAAAGAAATCCCGGCTTTTCTGTTGCACCTCAAGAGGAGGCGGTCAAAACTTGCAACTCGAGAGAAACTCCACGGGTAGTGTGACAATTTAAAAAGACCCCAATGTCCCAGTCCACTCCAGATAAACCTGATTCCCCTGCACTGACTTGAATGTCACCTCGAATATTGACTCAAAAGACGATGGCAGGTGTGACAGCATTGTGTCACCTCGAATGAAAGCCTCAGATTCCTATGTCAACTGGAAGCCTTACACTACTTTTACAGCTCAGGCAGAAAGTGGACTTGCATGACTCCACACGTCATAAAGCCTGACTCTCCTGTGCAAACTCCATAGGAACCCCAAGACTCATGTCAGCAGTGGAGAGGTAACCTGAGGTTCTGGCCTCAACTCCAGATGGTGACCTAGGCCCCAGCACCTACTGGAGAGGTATCCCAAGAGGCCCCTGGCAACTCGCGTGGAGACTTGACTTTCCTGAGGCAACACGAGCAGGTCCCAGAGGTCCCCATCGTAACTCAAGAGGAACCCCAAATTTCCTGCCTTAACTCGTGATAAACCAGGAGATTTTCACCTCAACGTGAGATGGGGCCCTTTTCTGCTGCTGCATCTCGACAGAAATCCCACCTTCTCTCTTGAGCCTTGAAAGGGTCCTTGACACCCTTGATGCCACTCAAGAAGTTCCCTAACATACTCTTCTCCAGTCGAGAGGAACACTGAGCCAAGGGACACAACTCAAGAAGAGCCACGTTTTACCCTCCTCATCTTGAGATTAGGGTCCATTTCCCTACTTCGTCAGATAGTAAAACCGGTGTTCCAGTCACACCTCAAAAGGAGGCGGTCTCAACTTGAAAGTCGAGAGGAAAGCCAAGGGTCGTGACACCACTCCAAAAGACCCAGTGTCACAATCCACAAGAGATAAACCTGATTCTCCTGCACTGACTTGACTGTCACCCCAAGTATTGACTCAAACCATGATGGCATGTGAGACAGCCCTGTTGCACCTCGAAAGAAAGCCACAGATCCCTATGTCAACTCGACAGGAAGTCTGATGCTACTGTTACAGCTCGAAAGGAAAGCAGACTTGCCTGTCTCCACAAGAGATGAGGCCTGATTCCCCTGTTGAAACTCTACAGGAACCCTGAGGTCCACGTCAGCATTGGAGAGTAACCCTGAGGTTCCTGCCTCAGCTCCAGATGAGGACCTAGGACCTGGCACCGACTGGAGAGGAATTCCATGAGACTCCTCACAACTGACATGAAGACTGGACTTTCCTGAGGCAACACGAGTAGGTTCCTGAGGTCCCCATCTTAACTCGAGAGGAACCCCAAGTTTCCTGCCACATCTCGAGAAAAACCAGGAAATTCTCCCCTCAACACGAGATGAAGCCCTTTTTTGCTGTGGTGTCTTGAGAGAAATCCCACCTCCCGTCTTTAGTCTCGAAAGGGTCCTTGACACCCTTGACACAACTCAAGAAGTTCCCCAACATACGCGTGTTCACTTGTGAGGAACATCGAGGGTCCTGCCACAACTCATGAAGAGCCTCGATCTTTCCTCCTCATCTCGAGATGAGGGTCCAATTCCCTGCTCTGTTGGGAAAGGAATCCCGGCATTCCCGTTGCACATCAAGAGGAGGCGGGCTCAATTTGAAACTCGAGAGGGACTCCAGGGGTTGTGTCACAATTCCAAAAGACCCCAATGTCCCAATCCGTTCCAAATACACCTGATTCCCCTGCATTGACTCGACGGCCACCCCGAGGATCGACTCCAAACACGATTTCAAGTGTGACAGCCCTGTGGCACTTCGATAAAAAGCCTCAGATCCCTGTGACCACTCGACAGCACTCCCTTTCCTGCCTATTTTTGGACCCCACCATTCTCAATGGAGTACTGAAAGGGAGACTGGAAGATCACTTTCTCTTATATA
The DNA here is from genome assembly GCA_006410615.1 of Neotragus moschatus. NCBI lineage: Eukaryota > Metazoa > Chordata > Mammalia > Artiodactyla > Bovidae > Neotragus > Neotragus moschatus. Next base: position 20,906 of record SJYA01005297.1, read on the forward strand.
AAAGAGCACCAAACTATTTGGTCCCCTTTTTCCATTAAGATTCTGGTTCAAGTGCCCCATATCAGCTTCTGTGTGTGGCTGAGCCTATAATGGCTCCCTGTTTTCTCCTCCTTTACTCTCATAAGGTTGGGTCATATTCCCACTTCTGTGGTGGATGGGCACTGACATTGCTTCTAACTTCCAGATAGGTTTATGAAAAGGTCTGTAAAATCTACTCATTTCCTCTATTTTTTTCAGTGTCTCTCTCTAAACATTTCTTTCTTTTCCTTTCGAAATTCAGTCTCTGTCTTCCTTTTTCTCTTTCTCTCTGTCTCTCCTGTGGATGGATGAGTGCCTCTGAATGCACATGGATATTGTTAGCCTAAGGTTAGCTTTTAGGGATAGGTTAGAGTGAGATCAAGTCTTTAGGTTTGATTTGGTGTTGGGGGATGGGAAAAGGGTGGTATGTTTTTTCTTGGAGACTTGAGTGCTGTTTGTTCTTACTCTATTTTACATAGGAACCGCTTATCAGATACATCACTTGTAAGTAGTCTCTTATGTTCAGTTTATTATCTTTTTGATTTGTGAAAGCTTGATTCCCTGGTGGCTCAGATGGCAAAATGTCTGCCTGTAATGTGGGACCCTGGTTTGATCCCTGGGACAGGAAGATCCCCTGAAGAAGGAAATAGCAACCCAATACAGTACTCTTGCCTAGAAAATTCCATGGATGGAGGAGCCTGGTGGGCTACAGTCCATGTATTCACAAAGAGTCAGACACGACTGAACGACTTCACTTTACTTATGGTTGGCACACAGATTTGTAGTTTCAACACCACTAAAAGTTGTGCACAGATGCAGGAGGGCCAAGAGGAGCTACTCCAAGTTAAAGGTCAGGAGGGGAGACCCTGAAGATATACCCCTCATCCAAGGTAAGGAGCAATGGCTGCGCTTTGGTCGAGCAGCTGTGAATAGATACTCCACGACCAACGTAAGAGAAACCCATATAAGATGGTAGGTGCTGTGAGATGGCATCAGAGGGCAGACACACTGAGACCATAATCACAGACAACTAGCCAATCTGATCACTTGGACCACAGCCTTGTCTAACTCAATGATACTAGGCCATGCCCTGAGGCGCCACCCAAGGTGGATGGGTCATGATGGAGAGGGCTGACAGAATATGGTTCACTGGAGAAGTGAATGGCAAACCACTTCATTGTTCTTGCCTTGAGAACCCCAGGAACAGTATAAAAGGCAAAAAAAGAGGATACTGAAAGAGAAACTCCCAGATCGGTAAGTGACCATTATGCTACTGGAGATCAGTAGAGAAATAACTCCAGAAAGACTAAAGGGATGGAGCCAAAGCAAACACAATACCTAGTTGATGTCACTGGTGAAACGAGCAAGGTTTGATGCTGTAATGAGCAATATTGCATAGGAATCTGAAATGCTAGGTTCATGAACCAAGGCAAATTGGAAGTGGTCAAACAGGGGAAGGTAAGAGTGAACATTGATATTCTAGGAATCAGCGAACTCAAATGGACTGGGATGGGTGAATTTAACTCAGATGACTACTACTGAGGACAGGAATCCCTTAGAAGAAATGGAGTAGCCATCGTGGTCAACAAAAGAATCTGAAATGCAGTTCGTGGATGCCCTCTCATAAACGACAGAATGATCTCTGTTCCTTTCCAAGGCAAACCACTCAATATCAGGTAATCCAAGCCTATGACCCAACCAAAAATGCTGAAGAAGTTGACGTTGAATGGTTCTATGAAGACTTTCAAGACCTTTTCAAACTAACACCCAATAAAATTGTACTTTTCATTCTAGGGGACTGGAATACAAAAGTAAGAAGTCAAGAAACACCTGGAATAATAGGCAAATTTGGTCTTGGAGTACGAAATGAAGCAGGGCAAATAATAGAATTTTGCCAAGAGAATGCACTGGTCATAGCAAACACCCTTTTCCAACAACAAAAGAGAAGACTCTACACATGGACATCATCAGATGGTCAACACTGAAATCAGACTGATTATATTCTTTGCATCCAAAGGTGGAGAAGGTCCATACAGTGTGCAAAACAAGACGGGGAGCTGACTGGTTCAGATCATGAACTTCTTATTGCTAAATTTAGACTTCAATTGAAGAAAGTAGGAAAAACCCCTAGACAATTCAGGTATGACCTAAATCAAATCCCTGATGATTATACAGTGGAAGTGAGAAATAGATTTAATGGATTAGATCTGATAGAGTGCCTGATGAACTATGGACAGAGGTTCGTGACATTGTACAGGAACAGGGATCAAGACCATCCACAAGAAAAAGAAATGCAAAAAAGCAAAATGGCTGTCTGAGGAGTCCTTACAAATAGTTGTGAACAATAGAGAAAAGAAAAGCAAAGGAGAAAAGGAAAGATATATGCATCTAAACGCATCGTTCTAAACAATAGCAAGGAAAGATAAGAAAGCCTTCAGGAGTGAACAATGCAAAGAAATAGAGGAAAACAACAGAGTGGAAAAGACTAGAGATCTCGTCAAGAAAATTAGAGACACCAAGGGATCATTTCATGCAAAGACGGGCTCGATAAAGACAGAAATGGTACGGATCTAACAGAAGCAGAAGATATTAAGAAGTGGCAAGAATTCAAAGAACTGTATCAGAAAAATCTTCACGACCCAGATAATCACGATGGTGTGATCACTCACCTGGTATCAGACATCCTGGAATATGAAGTCAGGTGGGCCTTAACATCACTACGAAGAAACTAGTGGAGGTGATGAATTTTCAGTGGAGCTTTTTAAAATTCTGAAAGATGATGCTGTGAAAGGGCTGCACTCGATATGCCAGAAAATTTGGAAAACTCAGCAGTGGCCACAGGACTGGAAAAGGTCAGTTTTCATTCCAAGGCCAAAGAATGCTCAAACCACCACACAATTGAACTCATCTCACTCACTAGTAAAGTAATGCTCAAAACTCTCCAAGTGAGGCTTCAGCAATACATGAACCGTGAACTTCCACATATTCAAGCTGGTTTTAGAAAAGGCAGAGGAACCAGAGATCAAATTGCCAACATCCACTGAATCATTGAAAAAGCAAGAGTTCTAGAAAAACATCTATTTCTGCTTTACTAACTAGGCCAAAGCCTTTGACTGTGTGGATCACAATAAAATGTTGGAAAATTTTCAAGAGATGGGAATACCAGATCATCTGACCTGCCTCTTTAGAAACCTATATGCAGGTCACAAAGCAAAAGTTAGAACTTGACATGGAACAACAGATTGGTTCCAAATAGGGAAAGGAGTACATCAAGGCTGTATATTGTCCCCTTGTTTCTATACCTTATATGCAGAGAACATCATGAGAAAGCCTGGGCTGGAAGAAGCACAAGTTGGAATCAAGATTGCCAGGAGAAATATCAATAACCTCAGATATGCAGATGACAACACCTTTATAGCAGAAAGTGAAGAGGAAATAAAGGGCCTCTTGATGAAAGTGAAAGAGGAGAGTGAAAACATTGGCTTCAAGCTCAAAATTCAGAAAACTAAAATAATGGCATCTGTCCCATCACGTCATGGCAAATAGATGGGGAATTGTGGAAACAGTGTCAGAAATTATTTTGAGGGGGCTCCAAAATCACTGCAGATGGTGATTGCAGCCATGAAATTAAAAGACGTTTACTCCTTGGAAGGAAAGTTATGACCAACCTAGATAGCATATTCAAAAGCAGAGACACTAATTACTTTGCCAACAAAGTTCCATCTAGTGAAGGCTATGGTTTTCCCAGTTGTCATGTATGGATGTGAGAATTGGACTGTGAAGAAAGCTGAATGACAAAGAACTGATGCTTTGAAACTGTGGTGTTGGAGAAGACTCTTGAGCGTCCCTTGGACTGCAAGGAGATCCAACCAGTCCATTTTGAAGGAGGGAAGCTCTGGGATTTCTTTGGAAGGAATGATGCTAAAGCTGAAACTCCAATACTTTGGCCACCTCATGAGAATAATTGGCTCATTGGAAAATACTCTGATGCTGTGAGGGACTGGGGGCAGGAGGAGAAGGGGACGACAGAGGATGAGATGGCTGGATGGCGTCATTGACTCAAGTCCACTCAAGTCTGAGNTGAGCAACTGAACTGAACTGAGTGACAAATTATATTAAGCATCTTTTTGTACTGATGGTTTATTTGCCACCCATATATCTTCTTCAGTGAAAGGTTCTGTTCAGATATTTTGTCCAGTTTTAAAATTGAGCTTTTTTGTTTCCTTACTGTTGAGTTTTAAGAGTTTTTAACATATTCTGGATATAAATACTTCATTGTATATGTGATTTACAAATACTTTTTCCCAGTCTGTAGTTTGTAATCTCATTCACCCCAACAGTATCTTTCACTGAATGAATTATTTTAATTTTGAGAAATTCCAATTTATCANAGTTTTAAGAGTTTTTAACATATTCTGGATATAAATACTTCATTGTATATGTGATTTACAAATACTTTTTCCCAGTCTGTAGTTTGTAATCTCATTCACCCCAACAGTATCTTTCACTGAATGAATTATTTTAATTTTGAGAAATTCCAATTTATCAAAATTTCCTTTTGTGAATTATGTTATGATGTCATATCCAAAAGCTAATCACCAAATAGGAGGTCAGATTTTCTCCTATGTTTTCTTCTGTAAATTTTAGTTTTGTGTTTTTACATTTAGAGTTTATTTTTGTGTGTGTGTGTAAGGTGTGAGTGTCAAGAATGTTTTTTTTTTGCATATGGGTGTCCAATTTATTCAGCACCATTTGTTGAATTGCCTTTCTGTTTTTGATTTAAAAAATTGTATGAGTCTATCTCTGAGCTTTCTATTTTGTTCCATTGATCTAAGTGTCCTTTCACCAATACCACACTATCTTGATTCCTACATCTTAAGACTAAGTCTTGCTATCAGGTCAAATAAATCCTCCTGCTTTGTCTTTCTTTTTCAAGATCAACATGTCAATTTCTGCAACAGAGGCAGCTGGGACTTTAATAGAGATTGTGCTGAGTCTGTGGATCAATCTGGGGAGCATTGCTATCTTAACCACATCAAGTCTTCAAATCCATCCCCATGAGATGTTTTCCACTTATTTAGAGCTTTAATTTCTTTCAACAATACATTATAGTTTTCAGAGTGTAAGTTTTGCACTTAAAAAATTCGATCAGAGCAAAAACACTTTGTTGTTGGTTTCTCCCGTTCCCTCCCACCCCCCTACCTCTGAAATATTCCATCTACTTGAGTATCCAAGATAACAGTTACACAGATCAGGTCAGAGGATTGGGAAGGATGAAGAAAAATAAAAGAGAAGTAAATCACCACTGAAGGAAAAATGCAACATTGATTACCTCAATCTTCCTTTGTCTACCCCTGGGCTCCTGGGTTAAAGATATACGTGCAGCCAAAATATAGCATACAGAAGAAAAACTCCACATGTCCCCTTGTCACAAAACCTGAATGTGAATCTCAGAAGATTCTGTCTGTCCAGACGGTGCTCTATCCAAGGAAGGGGGCGGAGCAGGTCAGGAGCACAGGTTCTAGGGCAGCAGAGAGGTGTGGTGGCTGATGGGGGTGGGGGTAGGGGCTGTCTTCCCACCCACCAGAGGGCTGTTTAGTTTGCACTTTTTCTGTTAAATTTTTTCCTGCATACAGCCACGCCATTATTTACAGCAGTTTTGTTCTGTAAAGTCGCTGCCAACAC